>JAULBS010144359.1:0-12530 GCA_032355785.1 Symmetromphalus regularis | reverse complement strand
TATGTCAGAGTTCCAGCTTTGAAGTACATTTGTTTTTAAATAGTGCACACTTTACAGATGTGTGTTTATGTGTGTGTGTGTGTGCGTGCATGTGTGATGTGATGTGATGAGAAAAATAATTATAAAGCACAAAGTTTAGAGGGGAAGTACGGCCCCCTGGAGAAAATACGTGGATCTGCCATAGAAATTCAGGTTTCAATTTCAAAAAATCACAGTACGTCCTACATGTATATGTCCTTCACAGTAGGATTGTGTTTAAACTCTATCAAATATAGACCTTTCACTTTAAATTATATTGTTAAAACAAAAGCAAAATGACAGTTTTGTTTAAAGCATGTTCTTTGTGTTGATATTTCCACATTTATTACCAGTGAAAAAGCTTCACATTTAATATTGTTTAGTTGTGGTTTAAGAATAAGATTTATAATAAACTGATTAGTTATGAGTTTTTGTTCACTAGTGTGGTTCGTCATGTAACACATCCATACTGCTGGCAGTTCATATGTCAGAGTTCCAGCTTTGAAGTACATTTGTTTTTAAATAGTGCACACTTTACAGATGTGTGTTTATGTGTGTGTATGGACTTGTGTTTGTGTGCATGCATGTGTGATGTGATGTGATGAGAAATTGTATTTAAATGTCTTCAATAATCACCAGATAACATCACAAGATGTTATAATAATATATTGTTTTCTTGTAGTAGTACATTCCAGTTACCTAATTTTAATCATTGACTTTTCAAACCTTTAAATACATGGCTGGAAGAATTTTTGCATAGTAATTCATTCTAGTTTTACATTAGAAACAGACAGTACATTGCATACACCATGTGAAAGCAATGTTACCAATAATTCATTCTGACACACACATAATAACTGTTATTCAGATGAGTTCCACAATCACTATTCTTAATCTTACAGGAGAAAAAACATGTGAAAGACTCCTCACTGTTAATACAAAAGAGGTGGCAGTGAACAGTTTCTTCTGTAAATTGTGAGTCACAATTATTGTATGTTATTGTTAGACGATTGTTGCTCATATAAGCTTTGTGTACGTGAACAGTGTTTAAAAAGAGGGTAAAGATAGTAGTAGTATTTTAATCCAGAATAAAACTAGCTTCTACATGAAACATTTAGCAATAACCAGTATGTCATTATGATTTCAGATGTCATCAAGTACTATGAAATAACCCAGTATAAAAGCATGGGTATCATTTCTAAAATAGCCTTTTATTAACGATATTTGTCCTCCAAGTAAACATGTATCCTAAGGAAAACATACTATTCATACACATACCTATCAACAAATCACCAAGTGCAACAATTTACATGCATGACATTTTGAAAAAAATAAATAAAAATTAATTGTTTTTGTGATTAAAACATTTAGAATGGTAAAATGCAAACGCACTATTTAATTTCTAAAAAAATAAAATTTCACATTAGCTTTTAATAATAAATTTATTTATGCTTCAATCTGATATGATTGGATAAAATCTAAGGCTTTAACAAAGAAAAAACAGCCACACCAATTGTTAATTTTGAACTCCAAAATACATGTAGGTGTGGTGACGTGTTAAAAATATCTGACTTGTTTGTTTTGGGTAAGCGGTCATCCTTGAACAATCTTATTTCTAAGATGTTCTTTAGACTTCAATTTTGCATAGAAGTATGACCTAAATTTGTTTTACAAGTATATTTTGTGTCTTACCTCACTGCCTTAATTTTGTGCCAGAATCTACATCTCAAATTACTGTACAACCATTCCACTGACACTTACGTGTATATTTAAACATTAATTTACAGTCCAGTCATTTTATCAAATGTTGCATTGTATGTTACAATTTGTTGATGTATTATAAGATAATATTACTGTTTGTAAGTATGTACAAGTTATAATCACAAGATATAATGATTTGTAAGCAAGTGTGAGTTAAATCACAAACTCTGATTTGTGAATGTGATTTGCATGTTAAGTAGGGACGAACATGTTTGTGTGTATACTGAATGCATTTTCTTGACATTGTCATAATTCACCAGTAAACTTAATAAATGTGTGTGTCACTATCATATGTTGTATGTTTTGTTTAAACTCATCTGATTGTTTCTAGGATGAAAAAGACAGATTGTAACCATCTGATTGTAGGTTTTCATTGTTCTCCGTTAAAGAGTTGATATATTATTAAAGACTTGGGAAATCTCACACTTTGAGAATAACATCAGAACATCACAGATAAAACTTTTGCGCAGTTATGCATTTTAGTGCTTATCCACTTTGACAGTTATTTTTATTAGACACAAAATAAAAGTTTGTTTTATTTAACAACGCCTTTAGAGCACATTGTTTTTATCTGATCATCGGCTATTGGACGTCATACATATGGTCATTCTGACATATGTTTTAAGAGGAAACACGCTGCCGCCACATAGGCTAATCATTCCGATAAGCAGCAAGGGATCTTTTGTATGCACCATCCCACAGACAGGACAGCACATACCACTGCCTTTGATAAACTAGTTGTGGACCACTGGTTGGAATGGAAAATAGCCCAAACAGCAAATCGGTGCACTGAGAAGGTTTTGTTAGGCACCTACACTAAAGTAGTCAATCATAAAGGGTCTGTATTTTTTGGAATATCATTCAGTTATGTGTTTGAAGCACTTTACAAATAATACATTATTTGTATTTAAACACAAAGTCCCACAGACCCTTGACCTAATTTCCAAACAAAGAATTAATTTTAAATATAAACATTTGATTTGTCCATAAAAATTCTTCATTCAACTACTTACATATCTCCACATCTCGGTTATTATCAATGTTTTTAAAATAATGAATCATGGTTATGGATAAGTAAAATGAGAAAAAATAACTTATTTTTTTCTGTTGAAGGTGTGATGTATATATTTCAAGTCATGTGACAGGTATTCCCCTAATTCTATTTTGGGACAAATTCTTCCTGACACGAGGCCGTTCAATCAGAAATTTTTGACTGAGAAATGGTTTCACTGAAAACATGAGAAGTTCCGATCTTGAAATTTGAAAATTTTACATGTGAAAAAAAAATGATGGAATTCCCTCTACCATGGTTCAGTTAAAACATCTTGTGTGATATGAAAGCAAGATCTAATATCACAAATGTATGTAAGTTTCATTCGTAAACAATATTTAGACAATTAGCCCCTTAAATTATGTCGAACTATGCCTTTAAGACTGTACTGTATAATTGCAATACACATAAGCAGATCCAGCTCCTCCAAGGCACCATTTCCTGTTGGATGCGCATCTAATTATTTTCCTATGGAATTAACATCTTTTAAATACAATATATTTTAACACAAATACTTGGAGTATATATACAAGATAATAAAACACACCTTACTCACTGTTTGCCACAACCACCTCAAGTTCATTCTCTTGTCGAACTATGAGACTGCCCCTTTAATGTAATATTACCAGACACATTATGTGCTGTGGTTGTCAGCTTCAAAGGAGGAAAATATGGCAAAAGAAAAGAAAGATGGCTGCGCCCACAATGTGTGTTCCAGGTAAAATGTTTTGTTCAGTTGTAATTGTAATGAAGTGAAACTGGGATTAGGATAAGATGTTAAAGTTACATTTGATACGATTCCTGTATAACAAAACATTGGCAAAGTTATTTTTTTTGTATCTTCAAGATTCCAACTGAATACTGAGGTTTAATCAGTTAATGACACTAACTTATCTGTTTTCGTATGCCAGTAACTTTCGTCTCTAGCTCTCTCTAGCTCTCTCTCTCTCTCTCTCTCTCTCTCAAGTTATCTAATTAAATTATGAATCAGATATAAATTAAATATAAATAAATGATAATAGAAAGTAATTAAAATTGATCTTTAGAAATATTATTTTGCTGTACAGTTATTATTATAAAACATTAACAGTGCAAAGTTCACTTTTCGTGCCCCATAAACAGTTACACCAGGACATCTACTAAGAACGACAAAATAAATAAATAAATGTTTACTAATCACATCAAGTGGTCTTTTATCATTATTTTACATATATCTGAAAGGAAGCACAAAGTTGTATTTATTGTTAAAATGCTGGTTAAAAACATTCGGGGAAATCTGCCATGACAGAAGACGAGAGTTGTCTTCGTGCTTTCTATGAAAACCAGTGTAGGCCACACCATTAATATTAAGGATTATTCAGGACTTTTGAATAAAAAGAATTTCTCCCTTTTTTTTCCTTTAAATGTTAAAGAATTGTCATCAAAATTCAATGAGATAATAACTGCAATGACAAATGAAAAACCATTAACGTTTCAACTATTAACACTGCAACAAAGGAATGACCTAATAATAATGCGTCAATTTATTGTTAATTTGGTTGATCTCACGAACAGTGATTACAAAAATATATATATCACCTATAACAACACTAATAATAAACGAACAAAAAACAGCAAAAAAAAACCCACAACATTAATTATTATATCTGATTAGAAACGCATACATCTAACCCAATCGTTTTATCTTCCAATAACATTTTACTCCTCTTCATTGTAACACAAAATATTTTTTTAGAGTTGGCCTCAAATATTTTTTATTTGACGAACTGCTCAGAGAATTAATCGGATAACTTTTCTGCAGAAATTTGGCTGTTTTCGAAAGCAGATTTTTGGGATTAGTGAAAATTGGTAAAGTTTCAAGTCTAAAATTCATCATAATATTATTTACCTTTTTTATATCGCATTTTTAATTTTAGAGCATCCTGTAATTTTGTTAATGCTTAATGTTTGGTATTGCAGCAAGAACTGCATGAGGAGCTAGATCACACACGAGATATCACAGTTTTCGGAAAAAGCAAGAAAAGACAACAGTCACGAATAGTGGACACTTGACCATACAACTTCACACTCACTTTTCCTGGGTTTGTTTTGAATGTTAATTGCCTGTGTCTGATAGTTTCCTTCATCATTCTGAATGCACACAAGGTGGGAGTCGGCATCAGGACTAAAGTTGGCTCCTAGAGCCATCACATGCTCATTGCTACCATTAACCATCTTCATCAGCTGTAAAATGAAACTTACATTATTAAAATTACTGACTGCCGTTTAAAGTCCTATATCTATATATAAATAAGACAACATACAAGGATAAACAGTAGCAACATTAATAGTTCCTGACTGCAGTTTCAAAGTCCTATATCTATATGTTTATCTGACAACAAAAAAGATGAAATTTATGCAATATGGAATATATTAAAACACTTTTAAATGACATATCCAAATACTGATAGAACTTTACAGTAAGCTAGTGTTATGGTTACAAATACACTTAAATGCAGAAACTAACTTTGGATATCAAACTCTTCCCCTTCAGTTATAACATGATAAACATTATTAATTTTTTATCATTGCTGTATTTTAATAGTAAAGAAATTAAAAACAAAACTTACCTCATCATATCTATTTCGTGGGAATTTGATTATTGTTTTCTTGTCCTCCATGTGGATGTGCACTCCTTTAATCTGTGGCAGCATGTACTGGTAGTTGCGGAAATCTGCCAGCAGGTTCATTATTGTGTGACCTATCTCAAAAAACACAGGCTTCCGATTCCTGATGCTCACAAGTGGGCACGGATAGTCTGAAAGACAAAGTATTATGTTACATACTACTCAACATCATCAAATAATCAAATTGATCATGTGCATATACTGCAAACTTTGGTTACACTCAGCACATGCATCACATGGCTGGATTTTTATGTGATGGTTAACAATTAGATTATCAGTTTTAATAACACATTCTCTTATGGCTACTGCACAATAATGCTGTTCAGATACATTAGCGTCTTTACCAAATGCCTAAGTATATCATGCTTAAAAATTCTAATAATTGTAATGAAGCACATCTTCTTATTAAAGTACATTTTGGAATAGGAAAGATAATATTTTATATGTTTTAAAACTATTTTGTATGACGTTACTCTAGTATGTTTATAAGTTATCAAACAGCAAGTCAGTAATTTTTAAATGGTTTTATCTCAGAATAAACAGGTGGCATGGTGCATATAAGTCTCCTTGCTGTTTATCGGAAAGAGTAGCTTATGCATAACTGCCAACCTCAGAGATCCAAAACTAGTTATAAAGGTGGGGTGAGGCTTTGGCAGGGGTGTCACCCCTCCTGATAGGTGGGGGTGATGGGGCGTGGACCTCTGATACTGAAGTTAATATTGTATCTGCATACAGTATAGAATGCATATAGAAAACTCCTTGGTAAGAAGAATATATAAGTGAAAACTGATCCTTGTACTTCGGCACAAAGCATTGTTGGGATATCTTTTTGCCTTTCATGTGACATGTGCTTGTTGACGCCATTCTGGTTACAAGAAAACTGCATTTTGCGCTTGCACAAAACATTACATCTGAATCGGAAACCATGGATCGGGAACTAGACAGGAATTCGGAAAAAAATGTTGAAAAATGTATTTTTGTACTGGTGATTCAAATATTACAAAAAAAATCGTAAGGTTGGGCAGCTATGCCTATGTGGTGGCAGTGGGTTTCCTCTAAAAATAAATATGTGAGAATGAATACATGATTGATGTCCAATAGCCAATGATAAGATAAAAATGAATGTGCTCTGGAGGTGTCATTAAACAAAACAAACTTTACTTTTCTCAGTATCAACAGGGTAAAACTCACATCTATGTTCAGCTCCTAACCGCAGCAGCAACCTGACTGGGAAAACTTTAGCCCAAGGTGTCTCCCACTTCTGAAGTAAAACTCCAAATACATAGGGTGGCTTTGGAAGGATCATTTTCTGCAGACACTGAAATGTGGGTCTCAGATACAGAAATCCACCATGATCACGACTATCCAAAAAGTTCTGGTTGAAAATACTGTGACCCATATCAGATACAGTGTTTCCTAGAGGAAAGAATATTATCAGTATCACAGAATTAAATTATCCTGAAATAGGACTTTATACATCTTTTCAGTGTATTATAGCCAGTTTTCTGTTCCACAAACCAATTAACAAAGAAACATATGCTTACATTCCTCTATCCTATAATCACGTAGCAAAACAAACATCCACACGCCCCACCAAACTCTACACTCCTCTGTAATCTTTTTTCTTAACTGTTATTAATTTTTTAATAATGATTCAGGAAATAGTATAATTCAAATGACACTATTGAAGTTACGAATTAAGGTTTACTCATTTGAAATATAATTTTTAACATTTCCATAAAGTGTAATATGACAATAATAACCAAATAAAATGTAAGCAGTGACTGTTAATTACCTTTGCTTGCTTCTTCATATACTGTACTGAAATGACAGAAGATGTCTTTGGGTGGTGTGTCTTCATCAGGCTGGACTTCAAGTACAATGACAATTTCATCCTGGCCTGCTGTGCACATGCCTTTGGTTGTGAAACACCAACATTCACGGTTCACACAGCAATCCACTATCAAGGATAATACAGTGAATTATCTAAAAGCTTATAGCACAAATAACACCCAATGAATTCATTAAATGCTTATAATATACTTAACACAAAACTTCGACAGAAACAAAGACAGTATTTCTGTTGAGTACAAAAACCAAAGAATTTCAAATGAAATCTACTGGCCCTGGTTGTTCAGAGGTTATACTATCAGACTCTTGGTTGATAGGTACTCAGTTAAGGCACGGGATTTATCTCAGAACTGGCTCCAATCCAGATTGAGTGCTCCACAAGGCTCAATGGTGAACAACTGGTTTATGAAAGGCCATGGTTTGTGCTATCCTGTTTGTGGGATAGTGCATATAAAAGATCCTCTGCTGCTTATTGGTAAAAGTAGCTGCATTAGTTGACAGCAGCAGGTTTCACATCTCATACAAACACTAATCTCTGTCCAGAACAGACATCACAGGAAGCTGCTCTGTGTTCCTAGAACAGCATGATTGACCCTTAATAGGACATAAGCATGAAAATAAGTACTACTAACAAACCAAATGAAATCTCAAAAACAAGAGATTGTACTATCATTAAGAAGATACCATCTACAATCAAAGGCAACTAACACTATGAAAATAAACTAGAATGTCAATGGATGGAAGTCACTTTATATTTTGGAGTACCACTCAATTAAGTCTAGGATAAGTAAGTATGGTATCAAAATTTATTGAGCATAAACTATTGTGGAATGGAAAAGGTAAGTCCATGCAAATCAAATTCAGTAACACATTGATTTTAAACAGGAGATTACAAGAAGAATGCTAGTCATTCATTTGTTACTCATCTTTTCAAAGAGTTGTCATTTAATAAATGACAGATTGAAAAAAATCATGAACTATAAAAAAACCTGGGTACTTAAATTCAAGAGCAATGTATTTTGTTTTCAAGAAATCGTTAGTAAGTGCCAAATGTTGTGATATTCAGTACAACTCACATGACAATATCTTCACTAACACAAACAGATTTCGATTTAATGCAAATATCACAGGCTCTGCTTCCTCATCTGTAAAACAAAATATATGAAGTAAGTGTAAATTAACAATAAAACAGAATTTCTAATACAACTTCAATATAATCTTAATTTTCACTAGATACACTACATGTTAAATATAGCTGAGGTATGCTGTCAAAGGTAAAGCAGACACAAATAAAGTGACTCACTTTCTTACCCGCTAACTGCTACTGCCACTTAATAATGTATATGCCATTTTGCTAATTTTTCATTTCCATGTGTTTTGTAAAGTTTTATAAGTAATACATCATTTCTATCTGATTATAACTTGACAGCAAAAAAATCAATTAAAAATCAAAACGTAATGTAGGTAATCAGCAATTCCCAATGTAATTATGTGTGCACAGGTTAAGTGTCAAGTGGTGCATTTCTGGCCAAGTGACTGTAGACAATGATAAAGATCATAATATTAAAGATACACATTAAACTAATTTAAAGTATTTTTACTGTTTAACACTACAGTAGGTTTTGACTCATATGACTGTGTTATTCTACATACTGAATGATGTGATGGATACATGGCTTTGTATTAAAATAGGTCTGATACGGGAAAAACCACATACCTTTAATCTGAGGCATAAAAGTGGTTGGATCAGGATTTTCTTCCATTCGAAAATCTAAAAAAAGAGAAAGAAAAAAAATATGGATATTCAATACAAAGATATAAACTTAATTCAAGAGCTAATCCTATTACATCAGATAGCATGGAAGCTTAGCTATCACTGACTTGTTGATCAGTCATTAATCAATCAATGAAAATCAACTCACAAGAGGTATTAGACTACTGAATGTAGTATGAACAAATCAAATTTGAGCATTTGTATCTCTCTTAAATGCTTTAATGGTAACTGTAAACAACTAAGTGAAAAAACTAAAGCTAAAAATCTTAATCACAGTCCCTCATAAATATTTCCTAATCAGAAATAACCAAATGTAGCAACAAAAGAAAGTGGTTATCTGCAATATACTATTCTCACCTCCACTTTCAGAAGCAATGCACAATGGTGGCAAGCCTTCAGCAGGTATGAGACACTGTCTCCTCAATGTATCCGTCTGCTTCAGGTGACGTGCTTTAGGTGAAGAATGTCCGCCTACAATAGTAACACATTTTATATCTATCTACCACATTACTGGAATGAAATAACAATACATAATGTAATGCAGTGAGCAAATTCTCATGAATAATAAACAAGTCATAAGAAAATACAGACATATTCTATCAATGCAGTGACTTAACAAATAATCTAAAACCACTGTCATATATGGGTTTCACTAAGATGTGTTTTACTGTGTACAATGCCTGCTAAACATCTGAGCAAAACACCTAAATGTGTTTTTAAAATCAAACATGGTTTGATAAATTTAACATATTTAGAAGAAGTTTCTTTTCTTTTCTGGCAATGCAGACAGCAAACAAAACAGATCTTTGTGTGACAAATCAAGTCAGCTTAGCAATCCAAATTAACCAGCTTACTTTACTGTATATCAGGCTGCATATCAACTACATATAAATGTAAAAATTAAAATATGATGTTTATATAATAATATCTTGTCAATAAATACTATAAGTGATTTCAAGATTACCGACACGTTACATTTTAAAACCAAAATGACCTTTTTCAACCTTCTTCTGAACACGACCAATCCTACGTGGTGCAACCCTAGCCTCTGTGGATCCATCAAGTTCAGTGAGGTCTCCTCCAGGACGAATCCCATCAGAAAACATCACCTGCTTTGGTTCTGCTCTTCGTTGAGTACCTGTAACAGTATAAAAAAAACATACAATAAAAGATGGAAGTAATAAAAAACACTGATAATTCTTCGAAGATGTAAATGTATAATAAATTTTATTTATTTCAAATATGGCAGTACCATCTGAAAATATAAAGATGCTTTAAATATTATTACAACCATCCAACGACTCCTTCCAGAAAAGGATTAGTTATGGTGCTGAAAATGCTCTGGCAATGGTTATTTAAAAGCTTAAGAAAAAAAAAGAATAATAATTAAAAAAAAGGTTAAGACTGAGAAGCAAAAATTATATTATGAATTCCGTAATACATTTTTTTTAAAGAATTCTGATAATGTTTTGAAACTGGAGGAGAAAATGTCAATCAGTAAATTTCACAGTACATGTATTAACTCACATAATATTCATTTAGTACATAGTACATAAACATTAATTTAGCTTTTCAGCTAATTACAAAGTAACATGTTCCAAGAATATTGGTTGCACAACATTTGAGAAAGATCCAATGAAAATAAGACAAATGGTAAAATAATGGCAGGATATAAAAAATTATATGTAATATGAATATTGCATACATGTGCCAAATTACAAAAATGTTTCAAGAAAACAAACAGTTAAATGCACAATATATAAATAACAGCATAAGAAAGGCAAATCATCATGATGGAGTTTTTGACTGTGGTCTATTAATTTCTTTTAACTCAATTCATTCTTGAGAATATATATATATATATATATATATATACTTGATTAACTCAGCTGTCTTATTATTAAATTATTAGTTAAAAATATTAAAATAATGCACGTTGTTGTCAATTTATTGTACAGATAATTTGCATGTAAGTATTAATTAATCATTGATGTCTTAAATCAATTAACTTTTTTTTAAATACTTAGCAAATTTAAAGTTTTTCATTTGCAAAATAAATTTCATTGATCCATCTTTTTAAACTTTTGTTTGAAATGAAGGCAGCTATTAAACTGGGCTCAACTTCATGATATACAATTTGTTTAAGAATTCAAATCTTTTGGGAATGGCATGATGGAAAGACGCTACTTCATCTTGGACATCACCATTCTCTGGCATACTAATTTGCTGAATAAAAACATTTAAAGAAGTTAACAGTAGGTTGCATTCTGTTTGTACAACGAAAAATATAACAGAAATAACTGGCTGAACATGACTTGAGTAGTCAAAGCACAATAAATGTCCATGAACCTGATAATTCAATCCAGCTTGGTAAAGATATGGTTGTAGAACATATATGGGTCTTCAATGGTATAGCATCAAACCATCAAAGGATTTACACAAAAGTGATGAGTAGATGTCATCATCAACCAACAGATTAACAAACACTCACTGACATCAATGAAAAAGAATGTGAAAATCCCATCAAGCATAAAAATTGTGTCAAAAAAATAATAAGTAATGGAAAGTTTTAAAAGAGTAATTGGTGTAAAACTTATTTTGAATAGGTATACATTCAAAGGCATTACAACCTCTCAAAAACACTTCAGTTAATGTAAAAACACAACTGTATAAAATATACATTATTTCATTCAAATTTTTTAAAAGAAACTTTTATTTTTATCATAAATAACTTTAACAGCATGAAGGATAGACCATTGAGGTTACTCCCTAACTTTTAAACTTAATCCTTTTAACATACATATACAATATTTCAAAATAAGTATTATAACAATTAACATTTACAATACAAGGATGTGGATCTACAACTGTTAATTTGAGGCCACTTAATTGCATTCCTGGTAATAACATATTTCTGTTATTTGCATAATATTCTGCTGCAGAAAACCATTTAAAAGCAAATGCATACAAAGTTTTTTTTAAATTGCATATGCTGTTTTGAAATGTCAGATTAATAGCATACAAAAATTATCTTCAGAAGTATGAATAAAACATGCATTTTTTATTAAACAATCAGAAAAAAAATCCCACTGAGCTTATTTTATAACATTCAGGTTACATTGTCAAAAAACTCATTTATAACATATTTTGTTATTTTTCTGTCATTACTGTTTGATAATATTGTTAGATTTTATGCCAAATATGGCAAGTCTAGTCACCCAACCTTAAATGAACATTTCTGATAAAGGAATAACCATGCTAAACGCATAATATATTTGTGAATATGGCTATGCAATTAAGAGGATGCTACTGCTGTGTGGGTGTGCAGTTATATATATATATATATATATACATATATACATATATATACATACATATATATATATATATACATATATATATATGTGTA
>JAULBS010144348.1:0-12531 GCA_032355785.1 Symmetromphalus regularis | reverse complement strand
TTACTGCCTGTAATATAGATTTTAGATAGCGGGGATAATGGAAATCAGGAAATATTTGTCTACAACAAATTAATATAAAAATATCATTAGATTATAAATGATGTAAAACATATGGTTACAGCATCTCTCCAGTTACTGCCTGTAATATAGATTTTAGATAGCGGGGATAATGGAAATCAGGAAATATTTGTCTACAACAAATTAATATACAATGTCAATCATGTTAATAACATTGTTATTCGGTGTATGCATTATAATTATGATGTAGCAGAACATATGTTTATATCATATTTCAAGTTACAGATAAAGAATATGGATTTAAGATATTGTATATTCCCTATTTAATGCTCCTTATCTACATGTAATTAACACCCCCAGCCATTCTGCAAAATAAAAATGACTTTCCCAAGCATAAATCCAATATTCAAAGTATGTAATGAATGCACACACTAGTAATCTATATTGCACAAAATATTTAACAGTAAAAACATGATTTCAAACAATCATGAACTCAGTGAACTCCAAATTCGCAAAATGTAATGCCCCCTGGGTGTTAAATAGGAATATATGGTAATGATGACTACAAAGAAATATGTCTGCTAAGAGGCTAGATAACCATAATGTTTTTGTCAGCAGGTATAAATCATGAAATTACATTTGTGTTTAATAGATTTATGAACAGCCAAAAAAAGGTAATCTGTTTCTATTCCAAGGACATGTCTAGAACTGATATGTCGATATTAAAAAAAAAAATTAATATCACATGAGTAGACATCAGTGAGCAGTAGGTAATCCTTCAATGGGTACTTAAGTTGAGATTGGGTTCATTTCAATACATTTTCCATTAATCTGTTGTATAATGATGATAATATAGTAAATATAGATTGAAAAAAATGAAAGTATTCTCTAATGAAAATGTCTAATAAAGATTTCTTTTCTCACCATAGAACAAACACCAAAACAGACTGAGTCCAAAAATAGACACTACCGATCAAATGTTCTGTTATATTGCAGCTACATTCTATTTTGTTTAAAGACACCACTAATTTATTTAATTTATTGGATGTCAAACATTTATAAAGTGTGAGCCAGTCTCTAATGTGTTTTGAACCACAGTTTTCAGCTTGAGAGTCCGACTTCCTACCGCTGGATGACTGAGGCTCAACTACCTTTTGTACCCTATGTTGTAATTTACCCATATCATCTAAAATGACCAAAATAGATATTATAAGTAAACAATTATAAATAACATAGAAATTGAAAGTAAAAAAGTTTGTAATAGTCAAATAGATAATTGCAGGAATTCTTTACATAATTGTGAATTTGATTCAGTAAAGTAAACTTACATCACTCAAATTTTATCTCAATCAAGGGGACATAATATGGTGTATTTATAACAGTCTTTTCTTTGGGAGGGTGCATTTTCACCCATCACACTCTTCTTGGGTATGGGTTTGCTATATCCAGAAACAAACAATGTCTTTACAGTAGCAGATCCAACTGGGTCCAGGGGTCCAGACACCACACTTTTCTGATTTTTTTTAATTTAACATTTTCTGAATGAAAGGATGTGAAAATTAACCATAAGCCATCTCATTTGGACCACACCTTTGTGAAATCCTGTATCCATGCCCACTTTATATCAATCTTTCCTTTGGAAGGATGCATTTTCACCATCACACCCTTCCTAAGTATGGGCTTGCTATATCCGGAAACTAACAATAGTCAAACACTTCCTTTATTAATTTAGACTGATGGCTATTTAATACAGATGGTAGTTTAGGTACGTGTAGGTTTCACAGTATTTAGTTCAGGGCCCAGTCTCTCACTGACAGTTCAACCATAATCTACAGTTCAACCTATTCTTTTAACACGTGTGGACCCAGTTTAAACTTAGAATCGAGGTTGAACTGTCGATGAGACATCGGTCCTAGATGTATCAAGCTTGAGCCTTGGTGGTCCAGCAGTAGAACATCAAATTCTCAAGCTGATGACAGTGGTTCAAAACCCACTGAAGGCTCGCTTGCACTTGACGTGTCAAAATAACCAAATGTTTGACATTCAATAGCTGATGATTAATAAATCAATGTGCTCTAGTGGTGTCGTTGAACAAAACAAACCCCAAGAAAAGATAAAATAAAGATGTAACAGATTCTTAGAATATAAATATTTCAAAACCAATTGTCTAAATCTCTTTGTTAACTAAACCAAATAAATTTAAAAAAAAAGAAAATTTGACAGCGCTCTGAATAATGTTATTCGATTTAATAATCTATAAAACATAGTTTAGTCTCAGCAGGTGGACAATTTTAATAATGATATTTTTTTATATCATTATCCTTGTATAATTAGCACCATGCTCTCTCTCTGGGAATATCATATCTTTCTGCTAGCACTTCACCAATTTAATACAATCAAGAAACAACAGGACAACTGGTGTGTCTTCACACGTACGCTGCTATTCCACCATCCATCATTCATCTGTAAAAATCTGCCAGTCACCTTACTACATATTTAATGAAGCACAGATCATGAATCACCCATCTTTCAGTTTTTATAATTCCCTTAATAAAATATTCAGGCCAGTAATTGTGTGCCCACCCTAGGTGATGATACGTCTGATGCTATTTTCTAAAAGCCTTTCATGTATAAACGTTGTCTCTATTGGATGTGACAAAACAAAGTCACCGATCTTTCAATTTTTACAATTCGTGTAATAAAATATTTAGGTCAATAAAAGTGAGCCCACCATTGGTGACAAAATTCGGATGCTACTTTCTAAAAGACTGTCATGTATAGACGTCAACTTCTATAGGAAGGGACAAGAGAGTAACAATGACTGGACGTTTTCTATAAGATGTATCATTTCTATGGTAACTGTCTTATATAAAATAGTGTTTAACAACATAATGTTAGATGGATTGCGATAAGGAATTGACCTAAGTTGTTTTGTTAATGTAACCTGATCGCTAAAGAATACCATATCATGTTTTTTTTCTGCTTGTAAAGACCTACTAAAGTACTTTTAGCAGCTGTATGTTGATCACGTTTCTTTGACAACTAAGATGAAAACAACAAATTTGTCAACTAAATTCTATATACAGGGTGTCCGAACATTATCTGTACAACTTCATCCTTGAATGAAGTTTATGATGGTACATGAAGGATTATTAAACAAGATTTTTTTATAATCTGTAGTTTCCAGTTTCTTTTATTAAAGTAACAATGTTAATAAGTTCCTCTGTAAAATGGCACAACATGGGAATTTTTACATTTTGTGGCTGACCATTAATAACAGACAGAAGTTGTAATTCTTGGACACCCATGTATGGATCAGGATATGCTCACATTTTTCGGAATACCTGTCATCATCACTGATTTGACTGATTAATGATTACAGTCTCTCATAACTTTGCTAATTTGTCAACTGATCTCGGTTTTATTTAGATTTTGATGTTTTAATTTGATAATTTAATGTCTGATAATGATGAATTTTACTGTAGTTAATATGGTTTTATGTTAAATGTTTTAATTCTCTGAAAAGATAAAATTTAAAAGCTTTTTGCTTAGAAATAGACTGGCTGGCTTTCTAAAAGAGTAACTCATGTGGTGGCAGGATATTTGTTCTCTTATATCACTGTCCATGTATGACTAATGAGTAATGATTTTTATTTTATATAGAAAAAGATTTTCTGGCTTTCTAAAAGAGTAATTCATGTGGTGGTAGGATGTTTTCCCTCTTATATCACTGTCCATGTATGACTAATGAGTAATGATTTTTATTTTATTTAGAAATTGGCTGGCTTTCTAAAAGAGTAACTCATGTGGTGACAGGATGTTTTTCCTCTTTCATCACTGTTCATATGTGACTAATCAGTGACAATTTCTATATAACATTAAACACAATGGATTTATTTTTGTTAAAAGAAAAGAACAAAAATTTATACAAGATAATTTGCAATAAAAGTTGTTAACCTGAATTGCAGAACTTGTAAATATTTTCTTATTTTACCAAATAAAATGTGAGGGATCAAAGTGTGCCAATTCACAATTTAACCAATCAGATGAATGGATACTTGCATAGACATAATGTAGAACAGCCAATCAAACTAATGCTTCTACTTTACTTAATAAATATGCCATCACAATGCAAAAATTAAGCTAAAAGCATCATTAAATGAAACTATTTTCATGGCTAATGGATATGAAGTAATGCCAGTTCATAACCCCATCATGAAGAGTTACAACTTGTAACAAGCATTAACACAAGCAAACTAAATTAACTCCAAAATAATTGAATAAAACATTTTTCTAGCAGTCCAAGCAGTGAATCAACAATTTACTGTCATTTGCAATATCTATTCAAATGATATTATCTTGATGACTTGTTATCATTCTGTCAGAATTAATATTCCAGTCAATAATGTTGATGGAAAACTTTAAAAAGAGAGGTGGAAAGGCAAACATTATATAACTGTAAAATTATTATAAAGAAACTTCAAATATACCCTCTTCGGTAGACTATTTAGCCTTTTCCCTATTTGTTGTTTAAGTTGAACAGCATTATTTTTTTATGACACCACTAGATAACATTGATTTATTAATCATCGACTATTGGATGTCAAATATTTGGTTCTTTTGACATGTAGTCAAGTATGAGCTAGCCTCCAACTGGTTTTGAACCACTGTCATCAGCTTGAGAGTCCAACATTCTACTGCTGGAGCACTGAGGCTCATAAGGGGCACAGCAATTATTATTGGGTGGCATTGGGAAAACCGTAGTACAACAGTAACACAAAACTAGTATATCAAAGGTTGTTTTTTATCCTGTACTGTCTGAGGGTAAATGCATATAAATGACCCTCACTTATAACTTAAAAGAATATTTTTAATGGGTAGAATTAAACATTATTTCTTTCCTAACACTGTAATTCATAAAGAAATACTCAAGATAGCCTTTTGCCTAAGAAAAAACGAAGTTGCAGTTACATTTTTTGAAACTTAATTGGTTAAATTACCATCATCATCAGTATTAGAAGACCACAGATTTGGGATATGAAATTTCTCATTTGGCCAAGATAAAAATGAAGACATGCAATTGCTGTTACATTTCTTGAAACTTAATTGGTTAAGTTTCCATCATTATCAGTATTAGAAGACCACAGATTTGGGTTATGAAATTTCTCATAAAAAGTATCAAGTCAACAAAGCATTCAGTTCTGCGTGAGATATATGACCTACAGTATTTTTAGTGACCCAAAAATGGATGGAATGTTAATAAGTTACATCATCAGTAGATTTATGATTTGAAAATTCTAACCAAAAGAAGTAGACCCACCAGGCCTTACAGGTTAACAGATAATATTTTCTTAATGAATCATGGTTAGATTAATTGCAAATAGGTAATCATCATCTTCTTCAATATGACAAGACTTCAGATTTGGATGATGTGCCCACCCTAGATGATGATACGTCTGACGCTATTTTCTAAAAAACCTTTCATGTATAAACATCATCTCTATTGGATGTGACAAAACAAAGTCACTGATCTTTCAATTTTTACAATTCCTTTGATAAAATATTTAGTCAATAATAGTGATCCCACCTTTGATGACAAAACTTTGATGCTATTTTCTAAAAGACTGTCATCTGAGCCCACCATTGGTGACAAAACTTTGATGTTACTTTCTAAAAGACTATCATGTATAAACATGTTGAGAGCAGTTGGCTCATCAATCCCTAAGACCATGGCCCAGAGAGATATATATGACTTGTGTTTAGTGTACCATGGGTAGATGAATTGTAAATAAGTTATTATCATCATCATCTTCAAATTTCAATATCATGACCTTTGATTTGGATGATGAACTTTCTAATAAAAACCACTTGGCCCATCAGGTGACGCGATCTGTTGTTAGTGAACTATTAACACATGGATGGCTGGATTTCAAACCAGCACTGAGGGTACTGTTCCGTTTGCTTGTTTTGAATAACTCTTCCATCAACTTTGTATTATCTGTAATCAATCCGGCTGATCTACACAGGTAGGAATTTATTGTCATGACAACACTATCTTCATGAGTCATCATCCAACACCCTGTGTAAATGAACTAAAGCCATTTGAATACAAAAATGTCGGAAATGTAAAGGGCAAAACAAAATGATAAGATTTCAACAGAAATGATAAAATCACCTCCTCGTTGTGTTAATGATCATCCCCGCTTTGTGTAAATGATTTATATGTACGGTTGTTCTGAAGACAGTGATCGTAGGAACAATACGGTGACTAGTTAAAGTCAGATACACGTAACAGGAAAGGTGTGAAACATTTTAAGGATTTTTTCTGGACGTCCATTTATATCTGTCAGTATAAAATACCATGACACTGATGACAAATAAATTGTAGGATTATATTTCAACATTCAACAATTAAATTTTATCAATGTGATATAAATTATAATTTTATTTTTGTGTGGTACCCATTTTCCTTTCACACCTTAAAAATAGTTTTTTTGTTTTGGCTGAACCCATATATTTGTCACCTTCTAACTTCCAATTCCACATCTGTCTTTCTCTTTCTAGCCATGAGTAAAGCAAAGTTTTTTGCACCACACATCTACTATTTCCTAATTCTTCATTACAGTGCTAGTATATATTTCACAACCTTAGAATTACAGGGTTCTAACTCACATTTTGGTCCAAATTGAGTTATGTGTTGTGTGAACTTAGTGTCACATAGTTCTATCTACTGAACTAGTTTGCATGTAAAAATCTTCAATGACTCGGCTGTCACATCAGAATTATACAGTTTCAGTTCACTGAGTGTAGTTTGACTGAGAATAACTGCAACTTTCAGCCTATGGGTTTTCAGCTTTCAAAGTTATGTAACCAATCACATTTTAATTTTCATTTAATCTGGCCTATGAGATTCTATTTGTTATATTTCCCTAATTAACACAGTGAATGATGGGTAATTAGCTTAAATAACATCTGTTTTAAACAGCCTCCAATCATGAAAGGTTTTAATCATCTGAACTAACTGTTTCAACATCCGTTGATTAAAATCAAGGTAGCCAAACATCTAATGCAATTTTCTCAAAATGACCAAAATGTTAGTTACAACCCTGTTGTTCTAAGGTTGCGATATATAGCAACATAGTTTCAAATTGAACTGCAAAAGAACTATAACACATGTACTGCTCATGTAAGCTTATTACATTGCTCTACATAAAACAGCACAATGAGCAAGCGCGTCTCTATCAGTGTATGCAGCAAGTGAAATTACAATCGAACGCACGTCACATCTTAGTCTCGTTCAAAAGTATGTTTAATTCAGAAAATAGTGTCTTTTATTTTAAAGAGAATAGCAGCCGAACGAGCAAAGACCAAAAAAATATTCACATGCGGATTTCGCTAATCCATGTTTTATTTCAACCTTCCTGATGGAATACTAGAAGATTAGTTTTAATACTCCGTATGAAAAAAATCTGTATTTTCGGAATAGCGTACCAGGGTTCGCCCTAGCATCTGGAAAATGGGAGTTATCATGACTCAGGGTTTTATTTTGGGAGCCAAGCATTCAAAAATGGGAGTCAAGCATATTATTTCAATCACTTAATTAATATCTGAATAACTGTCTTGTTTATATTACATGCATATATTATATTCATTATACACTATTCTATCTCTATAACACTAATACATGTAAATTCATTGTTTTTTCTTCTAATAAATAAAACTTTTTTGTGTATTTAAAAAAAAAATCGATTGACATTGGAAATATTTTGTGTCAACCATGAGGCCCACATATTTTATTTAGGAGTATTTTAATAAAAATAATAGTTCAAATACTCAGGATTCCTGTGTCATGTGAAACCCTGCATATATTTCGACCCCTGAAATAGTAGTGAGTTGGATATCCTCTATTTTTTCTTAATCAGTTACATGTAAGTATGTTGCTTTGTGTTTAATGTTGGTTCATTGGTTGTACTTATTTCCATGCTTATATCGAATTAATATTCAAGCACGCTTTCCTAGGCACACAATACAGCTTCCAATTCTGTCTGTTTGGGACAGAGGTTAGTGTTAGTGGGAGAAACAAAATCTGCAGCTCCCAGACTAATGTGGCTACTCTTATAGATAAGTAACGAGGGATCTTTTATTCCACAGGATAGCACAAACCATACAGTTGTAGCCTTTGATAAACCATTTGTGGACAACTGGTATTACATATTACAACATATTTATGTAGTAACTGGTATTATAACATTTATGTAGTAACTGGTATTATAATATTTATGCAGTAACTGGTATTATAATATTTATGCAGTAACTGGTATTACAATATTTATGTAGTAACTGGTATTACAATATTTATGTAGTAGCTGGTATTACAATATTTATGCAGTAACTGGTATTATAATATTTATGTAGTAACTGGTATTACAATATATTTATGTAGTAACTGGTATTACAATATTTATGCAGTAACTGGTATTACAATATATTTATGTAGTAACTGGTATTACAATATGTATGCAGTAACTGGTATTATAATATATATGTAGTAACTGGTATTACAATATTTATGTATTAACTGGTATTATAATATTTATACAGTAACTAGTACAGTATTTATGTTGTAACTGGTGTTACAATATTTATGTAATAACTGGTATTATAAAATTTATTTAGTAACTAGTATAATTATAATATTTATGTAATAACTGGCATTACAATATTTATGTAGTAACTGGTATTATAATATTTATGTAGTAACTGGTATTACAATATTTATGTAATAACTGGTATTACAATATCTATGTAGTAACTGGTATTACAATATTTATGTAGTAACTGGTATTACAATATTTAGTATCTGGTATTATAATATTTATGTAGTAACTGGTATTATAATATTTATGTAGTAACTGGTATTATAATATTTATGTAGTAACTGGTATTATATTTATGTAGTAACTGGTATTATATTTATTTAGTAACTGGTATTACAAAATTTATGTAGTAACTGGTATTACAATATTTATGTAATAACTGGTATTACAGTATTTATGTAGTAACTGGTATAATAATATTTATGTAGTAACTAGTATTATAGTATTTATGTAGTAACTGTATTTATAGTCTGGCTGTCAGTTTACAAGGTTTTAAACCAGAGCTTTAGATTGCACCAATTTCATGAAGGTATACCGGTATACGTCATGTCCAAAATACAGCTGCCCAAATTAGGGCATCCAAGTAGTTATTATAAAAAAATAATAATAATAAAGGAGAGAAAAAAAAGGTAACAAAACACACACAGAACAGTGATGCCATTAAGAATGAAAATAGCAAGAGAAAATAAAATTATAGGTGGCATCATTGCTATAATGTCAACATTTGAAAGTTCAATCGTAGACGTCTGTAAACAATCGATGATTCAACCAGCAGTGTAAATAGTAAACAACCAATAAATATAACAAACGTTAGTGACCAACATTTGGTTGAACTAACAAAAAAGCATTGTCGTCAATTAAGAAGTATTATTTATTTGAAGTCCAATACCCAGCAACTATTTGGCAAATAGCCGACGAAAAATCACCAGGTGCCGCCTGTTAATGTCATCCCTGCTGAACAAATGTTAAGCAGTATACTTAATTATAATAGAAACATCGATTAGAGTACAGCTTTAGTCAAACAATTATGGACATTACAGATCAGTATGTAAACCTAACTGGTTCCCGTGTATTGGTTCCAAACAATCGCTAAGAAACTAATTAATTTGCGGCACTTCAAAATGAAACCTGTTAACTTAAGTTAGTAGCCACTTTTCTCAAATAGCCATGTTGTGCCCAACTTAATGCTATCTAATGCCCTGTCCCATGACTTTTGTTACACCAGTTATGGACTTCTGGCTGGAACAGGATACTACACAGTATCTTTCCATTAGACTAATTTGTTAAACACCTTATATATTACACTTTTCTTATACTACAATTTTAGTGTACAAAACAAAACAAAAATGAATGAAAATGATAAACAAGAAAGTGTTTTTTGTTATTTTGCTTTATCAATAGTGTTTGGTTTCATAATAACTTTGTTAGACTCCCTTATGTGGTGTTCTTATGCGTTGAGTTAATCCTGTGTTTTGCATTAATCCTGTATATTGAATTAATGCTATATAGATGTATTTGAGTTAGTTCTGACGGAGCGGGATCTAGCTCAAATGGTAGCGTGTTTGTCTGTGAACCGATCGGTCGTCAGATCTATCCTTCTCAGTGGACCCATTTGCAGTGTGGGCAATTTTCTGTTCCAACCAGTGTTACACAACTGGTTTATCAAAGGCTGTGGTATGTGCTGTCCTGTCTGTGGGACTTTGCATGTAAAAGATCCCTTGCTAGTTAACGGGAGGAGTAGCCTATGTGGCAGCAGCGGGTTTCCTCTAAAGACATATGTCAGAATGACCATATGTATGACATCCAAATGCTGATGATAAGATAAAAATCAATATGCTCTAGAGGCGTCGTTAAATAAAACAAACTTTACTTGAGTTAGTTCTGTGTATCGAGTTACTGCAGTTTATTTGAGTTAACCTTTTGTATTAATTTTATGTATTTGAGTTTAAGCTCAAACGGTAGCGTGTCTGCCTGTGAACCGATCAGTCGTCGGATCGATCTTTCTCAGTAGACCCATTTGCAGTTTGGGTTATTTTCCGTTCCAACCAGTGTCCTGTCTATGGGACGGTGCATATAAAAGACCCCTTGCTGCTTATCGGAAAGAGTAGCCGATGTGGCGGCAGCAGGTTTCCTCTAAATACATATGTCAGAATGACCAAATGATTGACGTCCAATAGCCGCTGATAAGATAAAAATCAATGTGCTCTAGAGGCGTCGTTAAATAAAACAAACTGTACTGTATTTGAGTTTATTTATTTACGACACCTACCCGTTCCAGCACAAAAGTAAACATTGGCTATTGGGGTCACACTATGGTACTGTGTATTTGAGTTAATCTTGTGTAAGAGTTAAATCTGTGTATTCAGTTACATTCACATCTAACGTATAACTAACATGCACTTTGGATAATCCAAAACCAGATCCTGAGAAAACCGGGTTCTTCTTAGAACCAGCCAGATTTCTTGGTCCCAGTTTTTTTTCCAACATGCTCTGTGTATTAAAACCCTGAATAAACTGGAAGCTGTCTATTCAGGATACTAGACATTTCTATATCAAAATCTAGTATTCTTAATAAATTTACATGCATAAACAGGCTCTGAAAACAAAATTAAATTCTTGTTGAAAAAGTAAGTTTTTATTTTTTTTAACTCCTCTAGAGCACATTGATTTTTTATCTTATCAGTTATTGGACGTCAATCATATGGTCATTCTGAAATATTTATTTAGAGGAAACCCCCTGCTGCCACATAGGCTACACTATCTGATATTCAGCAAGGAGTCTTTTATATGCACCATCCCACAGACAGGACAGTACATTCCATGGCCTTTGATGAACCAATTGTGGGCCATTGGTTGGAACAGAAAATAGCCCAAACTGCAAAAGGGTCCACTGAAAAGGAACGATCCGACGACCGACCGGTTCACAGACTGAAAATTCTTGCTTAATAAATATGTACATGTTGAGGTGCCTACCAGATACCGAGCTAAGAAGAGCTGATATACAAATGTATCAACCGTTTCAGACCCAGAGATTTAATTAAGAATACGTAATGCCTGATTGGTATCTGTTGTATCTTCAAAGTGGTTTAATGCTGTTAACACCTGTGCTTGCAAAGTGTTATTACTAGATTTAACATAACTGTCAACGGTTTTGATATATTTGTAATAGCTGACCTCTGAAATAGAAATTGGGACGGGATGTAGCTCAAACGGTAACATGTACGCCTGTGAACCAGTCGATCATTGGATCGATCCTTCTCAGTGGACCCATTTGCAGTTTGGGCTGTTTTCCATTCCAACCAGTGGTCCACAACTGATTCATCAAAGGCCGTGGTATGTGCTGTCCTGTCTGTGGGACTGCATATAAAAGACCTCTTGCTGCTTATCAGAAAGAGAGCCTATGTGGTGGCTGCAGGTTCCTCTAAATAAATATGTTAGAATTACCATGTAATTGACATCCAATAGCTGAGGATAAGATAAAAATCAATGTGCTCTAGAGATGTTGTTAAATAAACTTTACTTTACAGAAATATAAATTTTGTGATCATTTCATTGTCCAATGCTCATTTAAGTAGCCGATAAAGTGTAATTTGCATGCAGGTAAAACATTCATTTGTATACTGTAAATCATGAAATTAATATGTACCTAAATTAAAGCGAGTGATGGAAGTCAGGACTCAAATTTATGCAACATGACTGACCTCCGTGGAGCTGTGGTTAAGCAATCGGATTTGAGGCTGGTAGGTACTGAGATCAAATCTCAGTCGAGGCATGGGATCTTTAATCTCAGTATCGTCTCCAACCCAGAGTGAGTGCTCCGCAAGGCTCAGTGGGTAGGTGTATACCACTTACACCG
>JAULBS010144337.1:0-12531 GCA_032355785.1 Symmetromphalus regularis | reverse complement strand
AAGGATTGTCTGTTTAACGACACCCCAGCATATTGTTTATTCATAGGTTGTTAGGTGTCAGACATATGCTGTTTTGTAACTCATAGGATACTCTCTCCGATTTCCAGCAAAGGGTCTTTTAAATGCGCTTTCCCACAAACATGACAACACATGCCACAGCCTTTGATAAACGAATTGTGGATCACTGGTTGGTGAAAGTGGTGTACATCTACCGAGTGAACCTTGAGAAGCCGGCACCGAGATTAAAACTCCCATGCCTTGACAGAGATTTGATCTCAGTACCTACACCTTAACCACTGCGCCACTAGAACCGGTACAAATATGGAAGATCCATTCCGAATGGTTCAATATTTTAAATATTTCAGATAGTGCAGCATTTTAAAACCTTTTCACGCTATACACTCATTTATGTAAATGTATCTTACAGACTGAGTCTTCACAGTTTGCTATTTTACAATCTTATGAAATATTTGACTAAGCCAGAGTTTTTTTATTTTTAGTTTTTCAAACATAGGACCCCTTAAAATAGGGTAGAAGGGAGGAAAAAAGTTACAAAATGTCTTCAGAGGGGAAAATAAAATTTGGTATAAAATTAATTTTACTGGTTTTACTCATTTAACTGGTCATAATATTATGCCTGCAAACTAAATTCACTCCCAAATAAAGATACATTATTCAACTTCAAAGTGTAAATTTAATGTTTTAGTTTAAACCCTGGGCAGTGCGGGGATCCAGCAATGGTGCAATTGGTGGGTTTTTTTTAATTATTATTTATTATTTTTTATTATTATTTTTTTTTAACCTTCAATCAGTCGGCGGAAATAAATAAGTGTGAATTTTCACTTTAAATTTTATTTTAATTTAGCAAAATGTTGGATGGGCGGGTTCGTGAAATGAATAATAATTAAAAAAAAAAAAATTCTGGCCTACTAGAGATTGCAAACGTATCAATAATTTTCTAAACAAACATTAGTTGTGATAAACGATTTTTGACCAGTGTAAAAGTTAACACAGTATTCTGACTCATTTTAATTTCACCTGATAGAATGGCGGGATGGGATCTAACTCAGTCGGTAGAGCGTTCGTATGAGATTCTTTAGTCATAGGAACGAACCCCCTCAGTGGGCTAATTCTCTGATAGATGTATTCCTCTCCAAAGCAAACCCTACTATTGGTAAATTAAGGACCGTGGTATGTGCTCTCCTGTCTCTGGGAAAGAGCTTATAAAAGATCCTCTTTTATTTTTACTAAGGACAGAAAATGTGAAGGGTTTCCTTTGAAGACTACGTGTCAGAATTATCAAATGTTTTCTATTTGCCGTTCCAACCAGTGATCTACAATTTTTGAGTTGTTTGTTGGAAAACAAGACCCTTTGCTGCTAATTGTAAAGAAAAGAATAATGTTAACGAATTTTCTCTGAAGACTGAGCCCAAATAGCGAGAATTTGCCATAAGGGTACGTAACGGAGAGAGAGGGAGGCAGGGGGATCAATTGCCCCACCCCCATCCGAAAACTGGAGCGTATTTATTATTCGGGTAATATCTTTAAATTCGGCCAAAAATCTACCTCATGCCCCCCCCCCCCAAAAAATAAATAAATAAACGGAACCCTTATGCCTATGAATCTGACATTTGTTTTCCACCGATTAACCAATGTACTGGCGCGTCGTTACAAACATCTCTTTCTTTATCTCAGAACATAACTTACACAAGGATTTAATATATTAATTTTTTACCACAAACTGAAACGGCAAATAACCAAACACCTATACTATGCAGAATCGATCTTACAGCTCACCGCACTCAAACCGGATGCTCAAAATTTGATACAAAAGAGTTCAGCCATCATTAAGACTACTACTCTGTGGAGGATCTAAACGGGGGGCCTCAGCCCCCCCCAATTTTTTTTAATAAGTTTGCGATATAGAGACGTTGGTGACCTTCGACATCATATTACTGGGACCCCCCTAAAAATGGATTTTCTGGATCCGCCACTGCTACTGTTCAGAACACCCACCTCCGTCCCTCTGGCAAGCGGTAAACGTTAACAATTAAGTTTGTTTGAGTCTGGTAAAATAGACCACATGGGGTTCTTGGAGTATAAATTTTAGTATACGATTACTTTTGATTGATGTCTATAATAGGGTTAGTTATCTATAATTACCGAGAACATCTCGGTGCTCAATACATATATAATTAATCGTCATGCCTGGCGAGTGTCACTCTGACCGAACCGAACCGAACCTTTCGTTTTCTCACTGGCTCATCTAGCAATGTTCTCAAGGGTAAAATATATGAAATATTGTTTACCTAGCATACATGGATTAGGGGAGCGGGGTGCAGTTCAAACGGTAACGTGACCGCCTGTGAACTGGTCTGTCGTCGGATCGATCCATCTCAGTGGAGCCCTTTGCAGTTTGTGCTATTTTCCGTTCCAACCAGTGGTCCACAACTGGTTCATAAAGGCCGTGGTATGTGCTGTCCTGTCTGTGGGACGGTCCATATAAAATACCCCTTGCTGCTTATCGGAAAGAGTAACCTATGTGGCGACAGCGGGTTTACACTAAAATACGTATGTCAGAATGACCATATGATTGACGTCCAATAGCAGATGATGAGATACAAATACATGTGCTCTAGAGGCGTCGTTAAATAAAACAAACTTTACTTTTCTTTACATGGATTAGGGGGTCAAGGAAAGGTAAAAAAAAAAAAAAAAATGCTGCGGAAAAATAATGTCCATAGCATTTTCCACGGCAATTTTAGCTTAAAGTGTACTTTAGTTTTAATAATAAGAAAAACATACATATTGAATTTTTTTTTAGTACGCGAAATAAGAAGTGCCGCTGAAAATTAAAAACTCCGTTGCAATCTCCACGGCATTCCAGGAACTGGTTTAATGCCTAAAAGTCTAAAAGTCTCTCGGCTGTCCTTATACTATGAAGGCACAGTTCTGCAATTTACGACATAAAGTTCGAGTCAACAGAATTATTCTCAGTTTTTCTCTTGTACATTTGGTTTGCGGTGTTAAAAAATATTGCATGATTGCCGCATACCATACGACGCACACCCAATACATGGAAAACCAGATTATTAATAAGCTATTTCAAAGCTATTGTGCATGCTACAATAATGATGTTTAGGCTCCACTGACTCATTAAATAGCTCTTATCATGATCATCTAAACCTTTACATAAAGTTTATATGAACATTTGCTGTGATATTATTGTCAGGGGCGTAGCTACACTGTCGCATTATAAGCACGTGCGAACAATTTCTGTATACGTCATATTTCTCCCCCCCCGTACTAAATCTTTTATAATATGCACTTTTTTATTACCAGATCTGGTACTATCATATCTTACGGTTACAATTTTTAAATTTCTTACTACGTCCCTGATTGTTTTGTCTGGGGCGAATTCAGTACACATCAAGGGGACTTAAACGCATAGTCCCACGGACCCTTGGCCTAATTAATTTCCAAACAAAGAATTAATTTTAAATATAACTATTTGATTTGTCCATAAAAATACTTCTTCAACTACTTACATAACCACCGCATCTCGCTTATTATCAATATTTTAAATGTAATAATGAATTATGCTCACGGACAAATAAATTATAAACCATAAACTCGACATGGAATTCCCTATACCATGGTTCAGGTGAAACGTCTTCAGTGATTTAAAAGCGAGATCTAGTATCATAAATGCATGTAAGTTTCATTCGTAATCAATATTTAGATCACAAAGCCCCTTAAATTCCGTGGGAATATGCCTTTAATTTTAGTCCCCCGGGTCCTAACAATAGCTTATCTTGTATATATTACATGGACATTGTGCGTTGTCGATACTCTAGATCCGCCCGTTTACTGTAATGAAACAATAACAGTACCGGCTGTGAGACAACATCAAAACATTAGAGTGTGTTAAGCGCGATTCATTGGATCCGACACGTGTCCTGTCCGCCAAAAAAAAAAAAAAAAATTTTTTTATTTCAAATTATCATAACATTAGGGTGTTCATTGGCATCCGAATGTTATCCGGAAGCAGAGTTGCACTGCGGCCTGTTTTTTTTTATTCCTCCGGTGTTTACGTACACGCATGATATTCAACTCGCAGAAAATACCTTCTATTTCTATCGAGGAAAACAAAAAATTGATAGAGAAAGATCCGCACGCCAGTGAATGCAGGAAATGCTTTTTTTTTTCTACTGTATTGGATTCGTGTCGGATCTGTGTGCCATTGAATCACGCTTTAGAGTTATAACAGCTGTGTTTTGGTAAATAATTGTATAAATGGTTTCAGAACGTGAACGTTTTGCATAAAAAAATTAAATACCGTTTTAAAACGGTTTCAAAACACCTGATAACAACACCAGTTTCATTAAAAAGAAAGACAAAGACATATAAAAATTTGAAAAAAATTATTTATTATAAACTTCAAAATGTATTAAACATAACTGAACACAGTCTTTTAAAGACACTAACTTTGGAAACTCCACAAGAATAATTTTCACCATTACATAATGATCAACGTTTCTTTGTTGTGCGAAGTTATTAAGACTTGTGATGAAAACTCTCAACAAAATAACAATAAATAACCACAGAAATAATAAATAACAACAGTAAGAAGATAAAATAACAATAAACAGACAGCACAGCAAAGCTGTTAACTATAGCGGTAATTAAGTAACTACAATAGACTTGTAAAATGGAATACATGTATTTGCATTGGAATGACTTTCACCGCAGTACCGCAAATACTCAATAAAACAAACCCGAAGAATCATTATTGTTTTTTTAAAAATCCACTGGAACACGGCAACTTCCCGAGTCCAGAAATCTGATAAGAAAATGACTGTTTGTGCATAGTATATTACGGTAAAACAACAGTTTATACATAGTACACTACGGTAAAACTTAAAAGATATACAATCCATCTCTTCTTTAACTACAGTTCAACCTACTCCAGCAGAGGCGTGTTCAGAAGAGCGAACGCTCGCGATCGGTTTAACTGGTTACCATCATGTTCTGTCACATTACATGTATCTAACTTTAGGCGCAGAAACCAGATTGGTGCGCGACTGCAAGTGGTCGCTATTCTGAACATAGATCAGACAACTTCTCTTTCAATTGAGGTTATTTATGTGACGTCATTTTCACAAAAGTTATTTCCCTTGACGGTCATACCGGATATACACTAAAAAAATCTCCATAGTATTCCTACCACAACAAGCAAAGTTACACTTATTTGTAAAGCTCTAACATGCGTTTTCTCGTGTTAATGACATAGGTCATAAAACTAATATTACTCTCAACTGATTTTTTGTTTATATGAGATTAATCTGATACTGAAAACCACAGAGACCAAAACGGAGAAATTTGGTAGAATTCGATATATACCAGTATGGAGGATAAAGGGAGATAATCTACTCATCGTTCATAATATCTATCATCTGTAAACCTATAATGTAATAAATACGACTACAATAATATTTATGTAGGTACAAACTAATGCTTGGGTGGCACAGACGATTGCCGTACCACTTTTTCTATTATTTCTTATTTCTGCATAAGTAACAGTTCTTCGAAGCATTTGGCAATCTTGAGCCGGACAACTATTTTTTTACACTATGCCGAGCCTGTGATGTTGTCTAGGATTATTCCAAATAATACACGTTTCATTATATTTGACTATATTATTATGCGTGAGACCGTTTAGTGAATAGGTTGATAGAAGGTATTTGTTGTAAAGCGAAACTCGAGATCTTTTGGGGACACGACTTCTATATTTCCACATTTAATAAATGACCTCAATATATTCAGGACTTGGTTTGTATTAAATAATTTACGGTATTTACTAATAGATGCACGTGAATATATCAATATACATGCACTTATTTTGTACGTATGTTAAAGTTTAACAAGTACACATACATAAACAAACATATCGGATATAACGCAGGGAAACTTAAAATAAACAAATTTCAAACCTACATCTTCATAACCAATGAATAAAACCTTAAAGTTTAACAAGTACATGTACATAAACAAACATATCTGACATAACGCAGGGAACTTTAAACAATTTTTTAAAATAAAACAAACTTTACTTTTGCTCATCTGAGAAAACCCTATATTGGCTTTTATGTATGCATGGTTGCAAAACACGTATTTTATTTATTTCAAGTTTAACAGAACACAGACAGAATCATACATTAATAATGTGTGTATGTTGTTACATATGCATATGTGCGTGCATGTACAAACACAAGTAATAATCAAGGAAGAATAAGATTTTGAAAAAGGAGGGGCTCAGCTGAAATCTATATATTTAATATATATATATACATTTTAAAAGAGGAGGGGTATGTGTGTGTGTGACAAGTGAAACCCTTCATATAACTGGTCATGCGTCTAATGTCAAGTTTTATGTTATCAAGAAAGGCTGATTGGCATGTCTTTGAAAAAAGCATTAATATATTAAACGACTCGGCTATTTCAAACCGTATCTATTCAAAAGGGAGATAACAACAAAAAAAAAAGCTTGATAATATGTTTTATAATTACTGTAAACTGAATGACAAAGCAATACCTTACACTGGATTACAATAATTTTAACTTCTAAACGTAACACATTTACGGCAAGGGTTGAAATATTGCCGTCCTGACCAGGTAAAGGCCAGGAATAGTCACAGACCGAAAACATATTTCTTTTTTAAATACAATATTTAAATACATTATTTTGCTATCTTAATAATTGTTTTGCTCTCTTAAAACAATAATGTTTGGTCTAGGTTTCGATTCGGGTCGTAATACCAGTTATCCATCCAGGTAACAATTTCCATAAAATTCGTTCCCTCCCGTTGTATAAAAACATTTAGAATATACTACTGTTATGTTACTCAAGGCGTTCTGTATTAATTCTAATCTAATATCCACAACCAACTTTAATTTCAGTTTGCAGTGCAAATTCGATAAACAGTGTGCATTTAAACAGTTATGTATTAATAAAATAAACTATTAGGACAAATATTAATAAACTAAAACATTAAGACAAATAGTGAAATAAAAAATTTAAATTAAAATAAATAATAAATAAAAAACTGGTTGAATAATAATAATACAAAAATACAACATACATCTCAAAATTAATAAATTATTGAGGATTTTAGTTGATTTGTTTGGTGCTAATTATTTTCTACATTTGAAGGCATAAGTATTTACTGTTATATGTTAAAACAGGCCTATACAATAAATTATGAGCTTTTAAAAATGTTCACACATGAATTTTCATGTAAAAGACTTGTACCCACGGTCACAGCCCATTGTTAACAAAAACGCACCGGACACCCATGTAAACATTACATTACATTTTTTTTTAATTCTGAGTCATGTCCAGCAATGGATACGCATATGTGTGGTACATTCTAATAAATATTATCATCAGTTTTCTAAGCATTTGTCATTTTTGATCTGAAAGGCGTAAATATTTTAAATTAGTTGCGTAGAGAGGTTGGGTGCCTGGGGCCAAATCCTAGATTGTATGCCCCCAAGACTCAATTATAGAGCCTAGTACTGAGAAATGTGAGTTTTACTCTTTGACTGGATGCCCCCTGAAATGGATGCCCGGGATCGTCGCCCCCTCTGCTACCCTTTCTGCACGCCACTGATAAGAAACTCACATAATACACCAGTATAATATTAGCATTTAACTTTAAAATGTTTTTATAAGTACTTACGAAGTTACACAAACAAATATTTTCCAAATATAATAATAACACTAATAATAACAAATAGAAAATAACAGCAATAGTAAATATAATAAAATTAAAATAATGATGATAATATTTAAATAAATAGTTATTTATTGAGTACAAATATATTTATGGCAAATTAGATCAGCTTGGAGATCCGATCATTTTATAATTTCAAATACTGGTGCGTATTTTAGCAGCAACCATTTGTAAATTGACCTAGAGTTGTTCCCCTTCTTTTCATGCTTGATGGTTTAATAAGACTTGTCATTTTTTTTGAAAACGAACAAATTGTGTCTTGTAACTTTATTCTTCCAGTGGCGGATCCAGGAGCAGGGACCCGCCCCTAAATTAAACGATTAAAAACAAACAAATTACTTATAATTTAAAAGAAATCATTATTATTATTTTTATAACGTTAAAGAATCAGATGATTCTTTAGGCCCCCCTCCCCCAAATATATTTTCTGGATCAACCACTGGCTTCATTTATCATTAAATGATCTTTCTCGATTAAACTTGAAGTGTGGCAGAAGCTGTTCTTGTTATTACCATAAATATAATTATAAACATTTAAAGACGTCTAACACTGTGTAATAAGCGATATTAAAGATGGCGACAAATTGACATATGTACACTTGTTGTCAAGAACACATCAATAATGAATGAGAAGATCTGCGTTATGGCATGCATAATTATGAAGGTGCAGATAAGTAAGAGAAGAGCAAGGCATAATTGTTAGCCGCGGTGCGGTATTCTGGAGCCGAGGCAAATCATCTCTTGGATTCCATCATTAGTTTGAATTCTGAAAAAAAAAATAAACCTCACATTAAAGGTGCACTATCACAGTTAAACGTGTCATATTTTTCTGTTTATATATATGTGTGTGTGTATCTGTGTGTGTGTGTGTGTGTGTATGTGTATAAGTGTATGTGTATATGCAAAGACAGTGACCTGATTAATTCAGTAGCGGATCCAGGAGTGTCCAGGGGTCCGGACCACCTTTCCTGGTATACATACATATATATATATTTTTTACGAGTGGAAGGACGTGACAGTTAATCATTACCCATAAAATTTGGTAACCTCTTTCAAAAATCCTGCATCCGTGCCTGTTAACTCCACAATATCGAAAGAATGATATAAAGCGCACTCAAAATATAATTTAAGTACAATGCATACGAGTTCAATATGGTCAGGCGTTATTGACTTTTATATAGCACTAGTCTGTAAAGCTGGCGACACACTACTCTATATTGGTTTTACACAATTCCTGTTTAACAAAGCACGAGACACACAGTTATACACAACAAAAATAGCCGCGTATGTCTCACATATCAATTGGCGACATATGTTTCACATATGTTAAAGATGTTTTATGTTAAAGATGTGTTATGTTAAACATATGTTTGAAAACATATTTTAAACATACGTTTCTTTGAACATACGTTTAACAGAACGCATGTTTAACGTACGTTTAACATATGAGTATTTATGGGGTTTCTTTCCCTAGTATTCAGCAAGGTGTTCTTAGCAAACAGTTGTCTAAAATAATTAGAAAATGGCCTTTGTAGGATTTTAAGTGTACTTAATTCAGAAATGTATAATGGATATTTAAAAAAATCAAATTAAATATACCTTCCTTATCAACGATGATGGTGTCCATAGCAACAGTTAAACTAATAAATATCTACTGAAGCTATTAACGTATGTTTAACATTTATATCAAAAAACACTTTTATCATATGTTTAAGGTAGGTTTTTTTAAAAAGTACGTTAAACATACGTCCGCCTATTCACACGAACAAATTACGTTCATGAACGTACGTTAAACATACGTCCGCCTATTCACACGAACAAACGCACGTTCACGAACGTGCGTTAAACATATGTGGATATTTTTCCTGTGTACAAAAATTATCTTCTAACTCAATAAACATTTCTTTTCGTGTTTGAACAAGGTTCTAATTTAAGCTCAAATACCTATATGGTATATGCAAAAGAAGAACAGAAATGAAGTAGGAAGAGAAATAAGAAAAAGAAGTAGTAGAGGAAGAAAAAGAAGAAGAAGAGCAAGAAGAGTCTGAAGAAGAAGAAGAAAAAAGAAAGGAGATGAGAAAGAAGAAAAAGAAGTAGAAGAGAAAGAAAAAGAAGAAACAAAAGAAGAAGAAGAAACAAAAGAGAAAGGAGGCGAGAAAGAAAAGAAGAAGTCGAAGAGGAAGAAAAAAGAAGAAACAAAAGAGGAAGGAGGCGAGAAAGAAGAAAAAGAAGTAAAAGAGGAAGAAAAAGAAGAAACAAAAGAGGAAGGAGGCGAGAAAGAAGAAAAATAAGTAGAAGAGGAAGAAAAATAAGAAACAAAAGAGGAAGGAGGCGAGAAAGAAGAAAAAGAAGTAGAAAAAGAAAAAGAAAAAAACAAAAAAGGAAGGAGGCGAGAAAGAAGAAAAAGAAGTGAAGAGGAAGAAAAAGAAAAAGAAGAAACAAAAGAGGAAGGAGGCGAGAAAGAAGAAAAAGAAATAGAAGAGGAAGACGAAGAAAAACAGAAACAAGAAAAGGAAGAAGGAGTCGAGAAAAAAGAAGAAAAAAAGAAGAAGACGAACAAGAAGAAAAAAGAGGAGGAAACAAATACTACATGTTAAAAAATATGCAGGTAAAATTGAAATAAAATATTCAATCTCTGTTATTACCTTCGTAGTTGATGAGGCCGTCAAGGTCCACGTCTGCCTCTTTGATCATGTCTTTGACCTCTTTCTCGGTTAACGTCTCGCCGAGCGTGTACATAACCTGCTTTAGCTCCGCCGCGTTGATGAAGCCGTCGCCGTTCTTGTCGAATATGCTAAAGGCGTCGTGCATCTCCTTCACCTCGGCCTCGCGTTGGCATTTGGTACTCATCATCTGCGCAAACTCGTTGAAATCAATTGTGCCGTTGCCTAGTGATCAAATAAATATTATATACATTTTAATATTTAGTCCGTATTTATTTTTTATAACAACAATAAAAAAAAACACTAACAAAAAAAATAAAATAAATAAATAAATAAACAACCAACCCAAAGAATGAGTCCACCGAAAGACTTCGATCCTATGACCACAGCACTTCAAGCTAACGCTCTATCGACTTGGCTATATCACGTGCCCAGGTAATATATCAAAATCCAACGATTGAAGAAAAAAGGATAGTCTGTCGCACATTGGTACCTCCTCATACTTCAAAAAACATATTGACAGCTAGCTTTACGCAGAGAAAATAAATTGTTGAAGCCATTTCACTCTTAGTTACTAGCGATACAAATACCCTTAGCACGTGTGATGTCACAGATAAGGCTGCGAAAAAGGGAAGATAAGTCATGGAAGATTTGGAAGCTTTTAAAATGTTATCCGTGGACGAAATTTAAACGTCTAAAACATAAAATGATAATATTTTTATTTTTTATTTTATGTCCTCTGTTTTAGTGGGGTTTTATTTTGATACTTTTTACGAAAACAATAACCCGAAACGGAATTACTTTTCAGATGACCTTTAAACTTCAGAAAAGTGTAAAGAAAAACTACAGTTTAAAGTCTCCATACCGTTTTTCTACCGAATGATGTCCAGTAGCGGATCCAGAAGGGGATAGAGGGGTACCAGGGGGTCCGGACCCCTCCTTTTTTTAGAATTGTTTTTTTAAATACATATTTTCCGAGTGTAAGGACGTGAACATTAACCATTTCCCCACAGTTCTATTCACACATCATATTTGGAACCGCCCCTTTTAAAAATCCTGCATCCGCACCTAATGTCTGAACTGACACCATATCTTAACCTCTTTGAGGTATTTCTCGTTCTGTTTGTTTTATTCGTCAGTGAAATTTAATTTACTGTCAATCTCAATTAACGTAAAGTTTGTTTTATTTAACGACACCTCTAGAACACATTCATATATTTTATCATCGGTTATTGGACGTCAATCTTATGGTCATTCTGACATATGTATTTTAGAGGAAACCCGCAGCCGCCACATAGGCTACTCTTTTCGATAAGCAGCAAGGGGTCTTTTATATGTACCGTCCCACAGACAGAACACAACATACAACGGCCTTTGATGAACCAGTTGTGAAACACTGGCTGGAACTGAAAATAGCCCGAACTGCAAATGGGTCCACTGAGAAGGATCGATCCGACGACCGACCGGTTCACAGACAGACACTCTACCGTTTGAGCTACATCCCGCTCCCCTGTCAATCTCAATTAATGCTTATTATTAAAAACACAAAACACAGTTATCGCTATCGCACAATTTGACGTTATTAAGCATACATTTTATCGACATTCGGGAGATTTATGGACGCTTGCCGAGCTTCAACCAGCTGTAACCGAGAACAGGGAATACACCACTCCAATGTCTACCGCAGGACCGTCCCTAGACACCAAGCGTAGGTAATAAAAGAATTAAATGGATCCACTAACATCCAGTTCCATCAACCCCCTTATGTCTGTACAATTAATGGTATTGTGTTTTATTAGCCCATTTAATATCATGTTACGTCTTAAAATGGATAAATGTATATTAATTAAATAGTATATACGAGTATTTAGGGGAATAGTCTTATTATAATGTACGTGATTAATAATTTATTCAGATAATTATGTCCTGGATAGACAGAAGAGGAAGCTGAGCTGTGAGCCCATGACAACATGATTGAACCTTAATTGATTATAAACACGAAAATAAGTTCAACCAACCAACCAACCAACCAACCAACCAACCAACCAACCAACCAACCAACCAACCAACCAA
>JAULBS010144326.1:0-12531 GCA_032355785.1 Symmetromphalus regularis | reverse complement strand
TTTAGAGGAAACCCGCTGCCGCCACATTGGCTACTCTTTCCGATAAGCAGCAAGGGGTCTTTTATATGCGCCGTCCCGTAGACAGGACAGCACATACCACTGCCTTTGATAAATCAGTTGTGGATCACTGGTTGGAACGGAAAATAGCCTATTTACTGTCAAATACTTTATTTTCGAGGGGTGTGATTTTCATGCAAAAGGTAATTTGCCATGTTCACAGAATTAATATTTCACGCATTCTTGATTAAACAAAAACTTTTTTTTATCTAGTTCTTTATAAATTACATATTAGTAAATTACTGGCCAATTCATATTTTCAAAAATCGAACTAATTATTTTGGTGAACATGTCAAAACACAAATGGCATACACCAATGAATTCGATAGTGTCGTCCATTATGTCACATGAGTGGTGTAAATATAACTTGGCACTCGTAAAATATTATTCTGGAAAGAAAGGAACAAACGTTTAACATCGTTTTAAAATTATTATTCATGTAATAATCCTTGCCTGTCCTTTCAGCCACTCATTCTGTGTGCACAGTGAAACTAAAATATCAGCGGTCACAGTAATTAGTGATCATCAGATAAATAAATATGGCGACCAAAGCATGTGTTTACGATTCAACTTAAAATAAAACAAGTAATTTTTTTTTTTTTTTTATCAAATATGAGTTATAACACCTTCAAAATTAAAGAAGAACATAAAATTGCATGATGTGATGTTTTATTTTATTCTTTTCACAAGTTATCGTTATCTACGCTTTGAAGCGTGACCGTTGATTGATCGTATCAAAAAGTTGAAAGTCTGACCACGAGTTTAGTCAGGTTTAATTTTTCGCGTGTTCTTAATTTCGCGCTAAATACGTTTGTGCGAATAGTGCAAAAATCAAGTCCCCATGAAAATAAAGTATTTTACAGTACGTTAGTTATTATATGTTTTTGTTTATGTCAATGTATGAAGGAAAGTCATTTATAAATAACCTCTCAACCTGACAATTTGTAGCGGGTCTGACAAAGGGGCGAATATTTTTTTAAAATTTAATTGATGTAAAATAATTTGTTCATGTTAATAGGGTTGTGGATTTTGATTCTGAAAATAAAAACTTTATCTTTCAATGGAGTAATATGTTTTTTTCAAAAAAGGCGAATATGCACATACGATTTGATACAGCCTAATATTAACAGAAAAATATACAGAATCACATGAAATTTACAGGAATAGCCGATCATGATCTTCAATTTAAAAAATGTCAAATTTAAAAAAGTTATAATGAAATTTAGCAAAATTGTGTATTTGCCCCTTCGTCGAATAGACAATTATTTTTTTTAATTAATTCAGTCGTGTAAAGGTTAACACACTCACCACAGAACCTCTTGATTTGCAGATGGCGTCTATTTCATCAAATATAATTATGTGAAGACCGCTGTTTCTTCCAACCTGAAAAATACAACATTTCATATTAGTACAAATCTATTCTTTGATTTGAACATTGGTTTAACTATCCCCCAGCACAAAAACAAACATTTACTATTGGTGGGTCAAGCTATGTTTAAATTAAAATCATTATTATAAATCACTTTAAAGAGAATATCGTAAAGTATATACAATATAGATAATAAATAATATAATAAATATCACTATGGTAAAAATCACAAACTCAAAATAATTAAAAACAATATATTAAATCTGATAAATAAACTTGATATAAAAACCGGTTTGTTTTAAAAAAAAGAATAATGAAGTGTGGGTGGAATGGAAAGGATTCCAAGACACCCTCACTACCAAAACCATCTGTCCTAATCTGAGTAGTGGAATGGAAAGGATTCCAAGACACCCTCACTACCAAAATCATCTGTCCTAATCTGAGTGGGGTAAGGACCATCTACCAAAATATAACGCAGCATAATATTCTGGTCTACACAGGAATCCCACTACCACCACATAGGTTACTCTTTACAATTAGCACCAATGGATCTTTAATATGCATTTTCCCATAGACAGAACAGCACATATCACGACCTTTGGTAAACCAGTTGTGGACCACCGGTCGGTGTAAGTGGTGAACACCTACCCATTAGTATCGAAATTTAAAATATCATGCCTCGACTGAGATTTGATTCCAGTACCTACCAACCACATTCATGCACTCACTCTTTTTTCCTCTTCTTCAGCATCAGCAAAAAGTCGCCTGATGTTGGCCTCGGACTCACCAACGAACTTGTCGAGAATCTGAGGACCGTTCACGATCTTTGGCTCTCTGGCATTCAACATCTTTCCAATTTGTCTGTAACATTCAAAACAAATAAATTTTCTATAATGTAATTAACTTGTCGAGAATCTGGGGACCGTTGACGATCTTAGGCTCTCTAGCATTCAACATCTTTCCAATTTGTCTGAAACATTCAAAACAAATTATCTATAATGTAATTAATTTGTCGAGAATCTGGGGACCGTTCACGATCTTAGTCTCTCAAGCATTCAACATCTTTCCAATTTGTCTGTAACATTCAAAACAAACAAATTATCTATAATGTAATTAACTTGTCGAGAATCTGGGGACCGTTCACGATCTTATGCTCTCTAGCATTCAACATCTTTCCGATTTGTCTGTAACATTCAAAACAAATTAATTATCTATAATGTAATCTATAATGTACTTAACTTATTTACTTTAAAATAACACAATCTGTTTTTAAGAAATTTTTGAAAGAATATATTTACATGTTTTTTCAATAATATAACAACAAAAAACTCACAAAATTCTGTTATAATGATTATTAATTTATGTAACAAAAACATCTGTATCTTTGGTAACACACTAAAAAAATTTAATTCAAAAGGACTTTTTATAAATTTATTACCATTTGTATTTTTATTATTATCAGGGATAGAAATTAAGAATAATTTTCACTTGCCTGGCAGACTAGTAGCCTTAAAATGTTACTCACCTCCACAAAACATCACTACTCCCCCATTTTAATTTTAACATTGGTTTGATCCATAACACGAATTACAGATGTACCATGTATCTCAAAATAATACAAATTCGTAATACAAGATTGGGGGGAAAAAATCCACCGGCCTGGGTGACTAGCCTCAGTAAGGACTTGGTTGCCCCCAGCGATTTTTACTCATCTCGGGTGAGGGGGCGAGCTTTAATTTCTATCTCTGATTTTTTTTCTTTGTGTTTCACTGTTCAATAGGTCATTATTAATGGTTATATACCTAGCCATCAGTGTTTTGCCAGTGCCTGGTGGTCCAAACAGAAGAATTCCTCTTACGTGCTTCATACCTGAAACAAAACACAAAACCTCTGTTAGAAATGAAAATTTACATAATTCGGCTATAATACAAATAAAAACTTTTTCTTTTTTTAATATGTATAAAGAATTAGGTAACCTTAACATGTGTTGTGGTTTGATTTTTTTAGATGTTTTGGGGGGAGGGGAAGGTCTTTTTATTTTTTGTGAATGAGGGATTGGAAAGAAAAATCAACAGATACATATGAATATAAAAATAAAAATTTATTTGACCTCATTTATTTTGTGTAACACATTTATAAAAAATGTAAATGAAGCCACGCGATGAAAGAATGGGTTACTCAAACAAAACAGAAACTAAATGTTTTCTTTTTTATATATATAATATAAAAAGAATTAGATAATTGTAAGATGAGTTGTTTTGTTTAAACTTATTATTATTTTTTTTTAAACAAGGAACTGGAAAGGAAAATAAACAGTTATATAAAACAATATAAAAATTCAGTAACCCGTTTCATGTTATGTAACCCGTTTTATAAAATATGACTTCTTGTATATGTTATATGAAGTAAAAATGGGATATGAAACGTTAAACTAAATTGGTGTTAGTGATAGTAACATGGTTTTAATTTGAAAACGTGACTTGATACTCATGGCTATCACTGAGAATATAAGTGGCATTTTACAAAGATATTGGGAATTTTCAGTTTCAAATTAAAAACATTAAACTTTGTGAGAATAATAAATTAAAATTTCATACATTTTAATCAAATTAATTCATTTATTTATGTATTTTTAGAAAAAAAGATTGGAAATTGTTTAAGTTGAGATTGAAAAAAATAAAATATGTATTTTTATTAAATTAATTAATCTATTTCTGTATTTATATAAAAAAAATGAAATTTAAAAAATTGAGATTGGAAATATTTACTCCGAAATTAGGAATAAAAAAAAATGAACCAGGCTTTTGAGAACTCTGAGAAATTCAATATGTATCAGAGCCAGGCAAAATATGTGATAAAATCCTAAATCTGATTTTTCTTTCATTGCTATTTACCAACATTTCAAGTAAAAAAAAAAAACATCTTAAAATTGTGCACTCAAGAATACAATTTATTTTTACAAACGTTAACGGCCACATACCAATAGCTTCCACAACATCAGGGGGGAAAACTCTTGATGCAAAAGCTCTTCTGAAAATTGCTGAGAATTCGTTGTCCAGCCCTCCGATGCCCATCTTAGTGAAGTCCCAGTCAGGGTTGATAATTGACTGGTACGTCGACTTACTAACAAAAACATAATGAAATAAATAGATATTAATCAATTAGAATGGAAATAATTATTTTTGATTTCAGTCAATTTGAGATGGATTGTAAAGAAAATCTCTTCAATCTTAGTGAAATCCCAGTTGAAAATCAATTGGTACGTCAATTTACTGTTAAATTTACAAAAAACAAATATTAATAAATAAACAGATAATTTAATCATCAAGCCTAGAAATTATCTGCTGGTCACAATTTCTTATTTCAGTCAATTTGAGCTGGATATTAAAGTATGTAAATCTTCCCGCAAAACAATTTAATATTTACAATTTTATGTGACATATAAATTCGCATATGAAAAAATTCTAAATTATTTGTGACAAGATCATTGATCCACAATTGGTTTAACAAAGGCTGTGGTATGTGCTATCCTGTCTGTGAGATAGTGCATATAAAATATCCCTTGATTCTTTTCCATAAGAGTATTCATGTTAGTATGGCAGTGTGAGGTGTCTTGTTAGTCATCTACATATAACTGTTAGTGTGGCAGTGTGAGGTGTCTTGTTAGTCATCTACGTATAACTGTTAGTGTGGCAGTGTGAGGTGTCTTGTTAGTCATCTACGTATAACTGTTAGTGTGGCAGTTTGAGGTGTATTGTTAGTCATCTACGTATAACAGTTAGTGTGGCAGTGTGAGGTGTCTTCTTAGTCATCTACGTATAACTGTTAGTGTGGCAGTGTGAGGTGTCTTGTTAGTCAACTACGTATAACTGTTAGTATGGCAGTGTGGTGTCTTGTTAGTCATCTACGTATAACTGTTAGTGTGGCAGTGTGAGGTGTCTTGTTAGTCATCTACGTATAACAGTTAGTGTGGCAGTGTGAGGTGTCTTGTTAGTCAACTACATATAACTGTTAGTGTGGCAGTGGGAGGTGTCTTGTTAGTCATCTACGTCTGTTAGTCATCTACGTATAACTGTTAGTGTGGCAGTGTGAAGTGTCTTGTTAGTCATCTACGTATAACTGTTAGTGAGGATTTCTGAGAAGCTTGTTATATTGTTAACACAGTGATGTATTCCGTACCCTTTGGATTTGCCTTTCAGATTGATTGCAGAGTTATCAGCTTTCTCAAACACGACACCAGCATTTGGTGTCAGTACGCCGATGTTGTCCTGGAAACAAGATCATACTTCTATAATACATATTTATTACCCCAGTGGGCACTTATAACTGGGAATTATTTTTCATAATTTCTCACTGAGAATTATTATACATTGGTTTAACAAGGCATTTGATTGGCTCTCTCTGGCCATTATGACCAATAAGCTTGACTGTACTAAATATGATATCATTTTGTAAAAGTGCAAATGACGTCATTAAAATTAGAAAAAGGATAACGTAACGTCATCCATAATGTTATAGGATATCATTTCTCTAAGCTGTTAGAAAGTTTAAATAATAGTACTATTAAAATTGTTTAGGTTAATAAATAGAATATTAAACTCGTTACCATTTATTATCAAATTTATGTCCCTTGTGAAATAATTTTCAATTGACGCTCACTAAAGCTCATGACAAAGAAAAATTATTTCACTCAGGACATAAATTTGATAATAAATGGCAACTCGTTTAATATCCTCAACATAAGAAATGTAGAATAAGGTTGAAGTAAATGTGACTTTACCTACCAAACTGAGTCACACGGAGACATTTGGGTATTTTGAGATGTTTTTATCAAAGTAATATGGTGCAAACATCAAAGTCCTTCCACTGGTCTGTTACTGTATGTTATATTATGCACACTAATCTTGAGTACCTCACAGTTCATTGCGGTTCTTAGCATTTTTCATGTTACAAAGACATCAACCGTTACGAATTTGGTGGAATAATTATGAATTTAAATCTTAGATTATGCTATTACGATTGTTCTGTTGGAAATTCCAATTTTTAGAAAAACATTGTAATTTTGCGTATTTGATGTCGGATCGTATTTTGGAAATCACAAACGGAGATATGGAACTTTTTCACTCTTCACTGTCAACAATAATAGATTGCTTTCCTGTCTTGTTCTTTAAATTTATGGAATATTGAGTGTAGCAAGCATGGCGATATAGAATAAACCAGTCTAGCAATTAGTCTTCCAAACAGACCCAATGTCAGTCGATTTTAAAAATACATACCTTCCTTGGTTTTCCTCCCAGCTTGTGTTTAGCATCACTGAAATCCAGCACTGTAATTAAACATAACATTTCTGTGATAAAACATCTAACTGCATTAAAAACATCATTGTTTAGACTATAATGATTCCTAAAGTGGGCAGTGCCACACCCCTGGCTGTGAGGAAAAGGGGCTGCAGTGGGGGTGGCAGGGAGGCATCAGAACCAAGTAATATATATATATATATTTTTTTCTAATACTGTAGAGTCCACTTAATTGCATTCCTGATAATAGCATATTCCTGTTATTTGCATAATATTCTGCAGCGCAGAACCATTTGTATGCAAATAAAGTCAAGTCCATTTAATTGCATTCCTGACAAAAGCATATTCCTGTTATTTGCATAATATTCTGCTGCATTGAACCATTTGTATGCAAATAAAGTCAAGTCCATTTAATTGCATTCCTGATAAAAGCATATTCTTGTTATTTGCAAAATATTCTGCTTCACAGAACCATTTGTATGCAAACAAAGTCAAGCCCATTTAATTGCATTCCTGATAAAAGCATATTCTTGTTATTTGCATAATTTTCTGCTTCACAGAACCATTTGTATGCAAACAAAGTCAAGCCCATTTAATTGCATTCCTGATAAAAGCATATTCCTGTTATTTGAATAATATTCTGCTGCACAGAACCATTTAAATGCAAATGCATACAAAAGTTTCCTTTTAATTGAATATGCTTTGTTTGCAATATTTGGTTAATTGCATAAAAAAATGTAGAAAACTTATTTTTAATCTCCAAAAATAGCCAAAAACATACATGTTATCAAATAATCACAGAATGACCACAAAAAGTGGCTTAGCCTTGTATTATTTATAATGTATGTTATAGCATTCAGGTTATGCAGTTCAAGTAAAGTTTGTTTTATTTAACGACGCCTCTAGAACACATTGATTTATATTTTATCATCAGTTATTGGACGTCAGTCATATGGTCATTCTGATATATGTATTTAGAGGAAACCCACTGCTGCCACATCGGCTACTCTTTTTCGATAAGCAGCAAGGCATCTTTTATATGCACCGTCCTTTGCTAAACCAGTTGTGGATCAATGGCTGGAATGGAAAATAGCCCAAACTGCAAATGGGTCCACTGAGAAGGATCGATCCCCCGACCGACCGGTTCACAGGCGGACACTCTACCATTTGAGTTACATCCCGCTCCACACAGTTCAAGAATTCCTTACTTTATGGTATATTTAGTTATTTTTGTAAAAGCTGTTTGATAAATGAACTTTAAATTTATACCAGATACTGTTTAGATGGGTCACATGACCTTAAATTAGTATTTCTGATAAAGGAATAATAAAATATTTGTGCACCATGCCTATGCAATTAAGAGGATTCTACTGTACCAAGAAATAGGTGTTTGGGAGAAGGGGTGGGTAGGCGGGGGGGGGGGGGTCAGGCAGCAGAATGAAAAGGTTTGGAAATCACTAGTTTAGACAAAGGCTGGCCCCATAGAGTTAAAATTGTTTTCTTTCAAAATTAACACTTTTCATATTTTTCACATTTTTAATATCTCAAAATGTACTAACAGAAATTAAAAACTTTTGGGGTGATTTACAGACACCATTAGGACATACTGATTTATTAATCATCAGACTTTTATAAAAATTGGCTTTTAAATTAGGCCAGAGTTTGTTTATTTTTAGTTTCTCAAACATAGGCCCCCCAAAAATAGGTTCGAAGGGAGGGAAAAAAAGTTATAATATATCTTGGGAGGGGAAAATAAAATTTGGTATAAAATTAATTTTACCAGTTTTACTCATTTAACAGGTCATATGCCTGCATTCTTCTATATTCATCATTTATGAAAAGAAATTATTTAACTTCAAAGTGTAAATTTAATGTTCACCCATACTGCCTGTGGTAGTTAAAATACAGTATGTAGGTTGTTGTTTGTTTTTGTTTATTGTTGTTGGGTTTTTTTTGGGGTGGGGGGTGGGTCTTTTATATCTTTCAGGACAGTCAGCAGAAATAAAATAAGTGTGGATTTCCACTTTTAATTTTATTTTAATTGAGAAAATGTAGGATCGGCAGGTTCGTGAAACGAATAATAAAAAAAACTCTGGTCTTAAGATGATAAAAACCTTCGATTTCTGTGACTCGGAGAGCAAAGATTCTCTTGTCGTACTGGAATGCAAGCGTCTGATCAACTTGGAATGAGTGATTATTGAAATGAATGAGAAACTCTTGCGCCATCTTGTCACTGTCAAACATCTCGGTCGGCTGACTGAAACAAATATGACTACTGTAAATCAACAAATTAATGTGAACATGAAATTAATGAGAGTGAGAAATTAATGTGAGTGAGAAATTAATGTAAGTGAAAAGTTAATGTGAGATATTAATGTGAGTGAGAAATGAATGAGTGAGAAATTAATATGACTGAGAAATTGATATAAATGAGAAATTAAAGTGAGTAATAAATTAATGAGTGAGAAATTAATGTGAGAAAATAATGTGAGTGAGAAATTAATAAGAGTGAGAAATTAATGTGAGAAATTAATAAGTGAGAAATTAATGTGAGAAATTAATAAGAGTAGGAAATTAATAGTGAGAAATTAATGAGAGAAATTAATGTGAGTGAGAAATTAATAAGAGCGAGAAATTAATAAGTGAGAAATTAATAAGAATGATAACTTAATGAGAATGAGAAATCAATGAGAATGATAAATTAATGTGAGTGACAAATTAATGTGAGAAATTAATAACAGTGAGAAATTAATAATTAAGTGTTAGAAATTAATGAGAATGAGAAATAAATAAGTGTGAGACATTAATAAGAGTGAGAAATTATTAAGAGCAAGAAATGAAAGATTAATGCAAGGATCACAAATATGCAGTAATTAGGTGATGTATTTTTATCATTAATATCATGATCCACAGAATATAACCAAAGTATTTTCTATATTTTGAGCCACCCATGACATGTAGTAGCTCTATTTCTGAGAATCCACAAACATTTTGTTGCATCTTTTATACAGGATTTGTAAGACTGGTAACCCCTGCAATTAAACAATGGATCAAAGTCTGTTTTATTTAACGATGCCTCTAGAGCACATTAATTTTTATCTTATCATAGGCTATTGGACGTCTAACATATGGTCATTCTCACATATTTCTTTAGAGGAAACCTGCTGCCACCACATATGCTACTCTTTCTGATAAGCAGCAAGGGGTCTTTTATATGCCTTGTCTCACAGACAGGACAGCACATACCACAGCATTTGATGAATCAGTTGTGGACCAGTTGGTGGAACATAACTGGACCAAAAGTGCAGATGGGTCCACTGAGAAAGATTGATCCAATGACCGACCGGTTCACAGGCAGACATGCTACCATTTGAGTTACATCCCACTCCCCTTATACAATGTATCATGTAGGTACAAAATTAGTTTATTTCTCTAAAATCCCATCTATGCATAGGTAAAAACAAAAGATATTTAAAAAAAATTGAATGAAATCAATATGTTCAGTTTGTAATTATTGGAAAACAAAATTCTTATACATTTATATAAGATTTCTTACTTTTTCTTAGTCAAGAAGTCTATTTCCAGGACGATAGAACCAATTCCCTGGGTTCTTGAATTGAATTTGTATGGTTCCACTTTTAAATCAGAATTCAAAATAATGCTCGCCCATTTTCTCTGAAAATACAACCAAAGCAATCTTAACGTATGTAATATAACATTTATTGTATTTATCCTGTAAATATACATGATATAAATATATTAATATACATACAGATACATTCAGGTGTAGAAATTAAAAAATTATTTTCACTCGCCCTCAGGACTAGTAGCCCTTAAACGTTACTCGTCCCCATGAAAAATCACTAGTCCCCCCATTTTAATTCTTAGATTGGAAAAATATCTATTGGCCTGGGGGACTAGCATTAGTAGGGTAAAAAGTAAAGTTTATTTTATTTAATGATGCCTCTAGAGCACATTGATTTTTATTTCATCATCGTCAAACATATGGTCATTCTGACATGTATTTAGAGGAAACCTGCTGCCGCCACATAGGCTTCTTTTCCGATAAGCAGCAAGGGGTCCTTTATATGCACCGTCCCACAGACAGGACAGCACATACCACAGCCTTTGATAGACCAGTTGTGGATTACTGGTTGGAATGGAAAATAACCCAAACTGCAATTGGGTCCACTGAGAAGGATCGATCTGACGACCGACCGCTTCACAGGCAGACACTCTACCATTTGAGTTAGATCCCACTCCAGCATTAGTAGGGATTTACTCATATAGATATAAATATGAAATGTAAAACAAACGTTCATGGTATTGAAGCCAATCTTCCACGATGGAATGATATGTGTGGCATAATTGTGAAAATGAAGCCATACTTCCTGTATAACATTGATGGGTGTGCAGTTATAAATTTTGCCACTGCATATAGATATAAATATGAAATAATAAAAGCGTAAAACTAACGTGCATGGCATTGAAGCCAATCTTCCCTGAAGGAATGGTATGGTGCTGCATAATTGTGAAAATGTAGCTCACATGAGGTGTGACTGACAGCTTGATATATCTGAAATAACACACACAATGAAATTAGTTACATTTATACTGAAAACAATGAAATTAGTTACATTTATACTGAAAATAACATACACAATGAAATTAGTTACATTTATACTGAAAATAACATACACAATAAAATTAGTTACATTTATACTGAAAATAACATACACAATGAAATTAGTTATATTTATACTGAAAATAACACACAATGAAATTAGTTACATTTATACTGAAAATAACACACACAATGAAATTAGTTATATTTATAGTGAAAATAACATACACAATGAAATTAGTTATATTTATCCTGAAAATAACACACAATGAAATTAGTTATATTTATACTGAAAATAACACACACAATGAAATTAGTTACATTTATAGTGAAAATAACACACAATGAAATTAGTAACATTTATACTGAAAATAACATACACAATAAAATTAGTTACATTTATACTGAAAATAACACACACAATGAAATTAGTAACATTTATACTAAAAATAACACACACAATAAAATTAGTTACATTTATAGTGAAAATAACATACACAATGAAATTAGTTACATTTATAAATTATATTGAAAATAACATACACAATGAAATTAGTTACATTTATACTGAAAATAAGACACACAATGAAATTAGTTACATTTATAAATTATACTGAAAATAACATACACAATGAAATTATTTACATTTATACTGAAAATAACACACAATGAAATTAGTTACATTTATAAATTATACTGAAAATAACATACACAATGAAATTAGTTACATTTATACTGAAAATAACACACACAATGAAATTAGTTACATTTATACTGAAAATAACATACACAATAACATACACAATGAAATTAGTTACATTTATACTAAAAATAACATACACAATGAAATTACTTACATTCATACTGAAAATAACACACAATGAAATTATTAACACACATGTAATGGAATGTTGCGTGTCTGCCTGTGAACCGGTCAGTAGTCAGATCAATCCTTCTCAGTGGACCCCTATGCAGTTTGGGTTATTTTCTGTTCCAACGAGTAGTTCACAACTGGTTCATCAAAGGCCATGGTATGTGTTGTCCTGTCTGTGGGATAGTGTATATAAAAAAATCCCTTGCTGCTTATCGAAAAGAGTAGCCTATGTGGCAGCAGCGGGTTTCCTCTTTTTTTTTATTCTTTTTTTTATTAACGTTAAAGAATCCGAAGATTCTTTAACTCTCCC
>JAULBS010144315.1:0-12532 GCA_032355785.1 Symmetromphalus regularis | reverse complement strand
AATGCTTGGGACTATTTCATTTCGTTGATATTTTTATTTTTTGTACATTCTGTTGAGAAGCATTTATTTAAAAAAACATCTTTACCATTAAAACTTAGGTAAGACTTCAAACCGTTCCAGCAATTACAGTGTAGTGTTACATTTGGGGTTACGCCTACAGTCAGAATTACTTCTACTTATTTTTAATCGGCCACTGTGTTAAAGTATTCATGGCATGCGTGACGAACAAATATAATCTTTTTATTTCAAATCATATTGCGCAATCGCCACGAGTGGGTCAATGTGAACAATTAACACTGTTACGTACGGCGACTGTGTTGCGCCTCGTGTCGGAAGAGTGCACACATGAAAGGAGAAATTTCAAGCATCGGTGATTTAAACGTCTGGCAGGCTGTTTATTTACTGGTCTGGGAAAAAAAACAGGTAGTCCGGCTGGCTACCGGGTTTACAATTCTGGTAGCCTGGGCTGGATATCGGTAGCTAAAACACCCCGGGCTACCGCTAAGGTCAAGCCCTGCATTTATCTGAGTAATTTGTCTAATATGTAAATTCAAGCATCAAGCAACAGATATTTTCAACCTTTTTCTATACAAGCAACAAATGCTGTAAGAAAATATTGAACAATTGAAATAAAGAGCACATTCAGAGAGTCCCATGTGTGCAAGTCATATTTTGGTTTATGCAATTCCAAAACGATGCTCTTCTCGTAAGTAATCTATGGCCATAGTCGACTGATTTAGTTTTTTTTTTAATTAGTAAACTGAATTATTGGTGTTTCATCCTTTTAAGATAATGCTGCAATTATCTACTAAAACCAAACTGGGAGTTGCTCTAGTGTTAAATAACATTTAGTTGACTAAGCCAATTTTTTTTTTTAAATACAGACTACTTACATTGTTTCAGCCAAGTGAGAAAAGCCTAAGTCTGGATTTCTACACACCAAAATACCACTAATAGTAGTACAAACCAAACATGGTATGCCTGGTATTTATTTCTTACTTTTTTGATGTCTGTCCAGTCTTCAATGATGTCAACTTCTTTCAGCATATATATGATATATGGTCGTACAAAGAATTAAGGAATATATATGTCAAAAAGAATACTACAATAATATTTTGTATTTGTATGTAGGTAAAAACATTTTGTGAATTTAACTTCACACAATTGGGATTTTTTAACAAAATAAAAAATGTTTTAAAGATCATATAGCTCCAAAGGAAAAACCTAAATATACAAATATATGTCTAAAAATATAAAACCAAATAAAGCCACACACAAATAGCATATGCAGTTGGAATGATATGATAAAAGAAAAGGATATCAGTTACTGTAACTGGTTTTCGTCTTCGGTCAGTGTTAAATGGATCAGTGTTTTTCTTCCTCTTCTTTTGTGTTTGAGATTCATTCCAAAGATCTAAAAACAAAAATAATAAAATAAAAATCCCCTACATATGGTACATGTATAATCATTTAAAAACAATATTCTGCATCAGTATGTCTATTTATTACTACTGAGGACAGTTCTATGTATAACATGAATGAATTATTACAGGGATATCCAGGTCAAAGATATCCAGAATTATCATGTGCTCTCTGGTCTTATTACGTTTTGATGGACCCTCTAAATTATCAAATGAGGCTGGCTAAAATGAATGGGATCACTCAGACAAGCCAACAAACCACAGCTGGATGCTTTACCACTTAACTACATGTATTGTATTCAAAACAAAATATGCTTGCTACAGATATAAGTTACTGTGAAAAAAATGGCTCCCTATTTGTGATCATAAAAACAGTCAAGTAGATTTGCAAGTTCTAACTACAAGTATTTAAAAATGTTCATAATAAATTATTTAAATTACAACTAAAATTTAGTCAAACTGCCATCATCCCTAAGACGTGCCAAAAAACTTACTTTTTACTTAACGAAACCATTTACAGCACACTGAATTTATTAATTATCAAGATGCTGGATGAAAAACATTTGGTAATTTTAGCACAGTCATAACAGAAAACCTGCTATGTTTTTCCATTAGAAGCAAGTGATCTATCATATGCACATTTCCAAAGACATCCTGTCATTCATTGTTATATAATACCAATCATGGGCCACTGATTGGGACAGAAATTGAATTGTGAATTGAAAAGTAAACAAACCTGAAGATATGTCAATGTTATGTCGATCTTCCTCCAACCTACGTATCTTTTCTTCAAGTTCTTGTTTAACGCTATCATACAACAGAAGTTTTTCACTCTGAAAACAAACCATGAATCAGATGTAGAATGAAGGAATTTTGGAGTATTTGGTTTAATGTTTGTTTAACGACCCCCCAGCACAAAAATAAATATTGGGGATTTGGAGTATTTGGAGACAAATGTTTATTGTGAACTGTTTGAGTCTGTTTGTATTAATAGTATTTTAAAAAATCAACTATGCTATTTCATCTTATTAATAATTTAACTATTATCATGTGTATTCACTTTTTGGAAATCTAAGTGTGACTTCATGTATTTTGTAGAACCGTACGATGTCATATCTGAAACTGTGTGAGTTTAAAAAACTTTTTATCAACAATGATTTTTTTAGTTACATTATGCATAAGATTTGTTGTGGGGATTTTTACGATGTCACTTCAACAAAAACTGAACAATAACATATTCATAAGATTAATATTTAACAGAAAGGTTATGTGTTTACCTCCATGTGCTGATAGGAACCCAGTTCTTCACTTTCAAATCTGTTCTTAATGCAAGCAATACGTAAGTCTTTCAAAATACCTAAAATTCACAGTCACATAATTATAATGATAAATTAAATAAGTGTACAAAATATGTAGCCTAAAGAAAATATGTAGAGAGTTTGTTAAAACAATACAATACATGCATAATGTATTGGCATAAACAAAATTTAAAAAAAACGTTAAATAAAAATGGAATTTGATAATAAAAACTGCTAGGAATTTAAATGTACATAAAAATAATTCTTTATTACATGGATCTAACTTTATATATTACAGTAGCAACATTCAATCCGCCACTCAAGCTGATTCCATAAAAGTTCACCAGACCTGAAACTTCAGTTCGTATCCTCATATTTTCCTGCAGTTGTGCCAATGGATTTAAGTATTCTGCTGCCTTTCCAGCAATTACCTCCTTTAACTTTGATTCCATCTGATGCATACGCTCCATGTACAAGCTGCAAACAGCAAAATTACATTTTTTAACATACACTGACACAAAGTAAAAACATATACACAGACATTATATATTTAGTTTCAAACATTTTATGCCATACTATATATAATATATTTAATACTAAAATCAAAGAATAAATACTTTAATATAAATTACTGTATTTTATCAAGGAAAAATATTGATAACTACCAGTGAACTCACAACTTGTTTTTTAAATGTACACATGTAAACTCACTGTTCTTTAAGCTCACTAAACTGTCGTTCCAACTCAGACATGTCCTCCAGACATTCTGTCTTTCTATTCTGACATTCTTCTTCATCAATTTCTATATCAATACAGAAAAATACTTCTTTATAAAGAATTTTCAAAAAACAAAGGCATGCTAAACCTAACTATACCTAATGTTATTTTGGGGTCATCTATTATAGTTTAGCATGCTATTCTAATGCTAAAGCATCATTACAATTTACATCCACCAAATGTTAAGTTCTGCTGGGCTACTCAACTTACTTCAAAAATAACTGTAAAACATTACTACAGAAAAATAAATTTAATATAAGGTGATCAATTCATGTAATATAACGTGTCCAAAATGGATGGGCTGCTTATTGATTATTGGTTGGCATCCCGTCCAATGTGGGCTATATACCTGCTATAGAGCAAAACCCTGCAATTTTCTGGCTACAAATGCTTCAGTTTCCGACCAAAACATCTAGATATACAATAAAATTGCCAACTTATGCGCTTATTATATATCCCTTTTCACAGTAAATCCCACAGTATCCACTGATTTCGCCTTCAACTGCCGACAGATTTAAAAACAACATAGCAGTGGAACAAATACGTCACAAATATGAAACTTTCAGGAGTTGGAAGGGGAGGAATGGGAAATGAAGAGAAGGATTGTTGATGGGTTGGAGGAGTGGTGGTGCATGTTGTAAATAAAAATAGTAATTGTGACTGGTTTATTTTATTTTTTAATGACTCCACAGAGATAGCGGATTAACTGAAAGTTTTGTATTTGTGACGTATTTGTTTGACTGCCATGTTGTTTTAATGTGTCAGCGGTTGAAGGCGAAATCAGTGGATACTGTGGCAGTGTGTGATTTACTGTGAAAAGGGATGTAATAAGCACGTAAGTTGGCAATTTTATTGTATATCTAGATATTTCTTGGTCGGAAACTGAAGCATTTGTTGCCAGATAATTGCACCAATGCATCGTATGGGTTGCCAGCTGAACTTAATGCAATAAACAATAAGCATCAAGTTCCTGAACTAGTAATATAACATATTGCATTAGATGATATTTCATGAATAACAACAGCATAATATACTGTAGGTGTAGGCAAATGTAATTAACATGCATAAATCTGCAAACTGTACCATTATCAGTCATCAGTATGGGATGACTGATTTGATTATCTCCCTTAACCTTTCTCAGCTAAAACAACCCGTTCCCATTATGAGTTTGCTTATACACACAATGTACATAAATATCCTGAATCAATGGTATTATTTAAAATTAAAAGTGATACCAATACACTTAAAATGTTACGATCGTTTGTCATATCTGGTAAACCTATCATTAAAAATACAAACCTGAAGAAGATTCGGCGTCATCTTCCGAAGATGCTGTCCCGGTTTCATCGTCAGAACTTTTGTCGCTGTCTGGTGTTTCATGTTCCATGTCCTCCTCCTCTGTTAATTCATTCTCTGCCATCGTTGGAATCTTGTCATCAGACATTGGATGAATAATTGGATGAATCGCTGTGAAAAAAAAAACATTAAAAAAAAAATCCCAACTAATTTTGTCAAAACATTCGGGCAGTAACATGCGCATGCGCAAAGGGAATACCCGGAATCCCGCCTCGAATTGAAACCAAACTATTTTTATTAGAAGGTCTCACACTACACCAATTTCATTTTAATTTAAATAAAATTGCGCGCAATAAAAATGTGTCTAGCGGCAACCTAATTTTTTTTTAAAAGATAGAAATACATTTTATTTTTGTTGGATATATGCTAGGTAGTACATTTTTCGTATGAGTTGTCTTTTTGCGGATGTCATAGAAATGGTAACAGGTCACTTCGTCCACGATCAACTTCGTTCCAGGTTACTTCGTACACGATACAATTTCGTACACGATGCAACTTAGTATACGGTGAAAAATTTCGTTCCAAGTATACCTTACTTAGTATACGTTTGTGAGAATAGAACGTGATAGTCGATGTGATCATAAATATTTATATATTGTTAAGTTACTTTTATTTGTGATAAATAATTTGCGCGTTGATATAATTATAATATAAAAATTTTGGTACGTGTTTAGATAGACCAAAATGGACGGGCTGCTTATTGATTATCGATTATTGGTTGGCATCCCGTCCAATGTGGGATATATACCCGCAAAAGAGCAAAGCCCAGCAATTTAATGGCTACAAACGCTTCAGTTTCCGACCAAAACATTACAAGAAATATGTGGATAAATAAAATTGCCAACTTACGTGCTTATTACATCCCTTTTCACAGTAAATCCCACAGTATCAACTAATTTTGCCATCAACTGTCGATCGATTTAAAAACAACATGGCGGTCAAAGAACTGTTTTACAGATACGAAACTTTCAGGAGATGGAAGGGGAGGAATGGGAAATGAACAGAGGGATTGTTGGCGGGTGGGAGGAGTGTAGGTGCGTGTTGTAAATAAAAATAGTAATATATTACATTGTGACTGGTTTATTTTATTTTTTAATGACCACAGAGATAGCGGATGAACTGAAAGTTTCGTTGTTGTGGCTTATTCGGAAACCGAAGTGTTTGTTGCCAGACATTTCCTGAAATTTGCACCAATACATAATATGGGTCGGGAGCTGAACTTAATGCAATAACCAATAATCAAAGCATTAAGTTCCAGAACAAGTGTTTAGAATATTAAATTATTGTTTAAAAGTGATTTAATTGCCTATTTAAAAAATAATAATAAATAAAGATTACACATCTAAAATGTTTTATTAACATATTTGCATTATCAAAGATGTTGTAATTTCCGTAATTATAGAATCTGTATTGATGTGAAATATGTGATTAGAAGACAATACATCCTTTGAAATATCTTCTCTGTTAATTTATAAACAGGAGTGAAATCAAAGTGACCCGTATTCCCTAGAAATTACGATTTCTGTGTTTTGGGACAGCCCATAAGCTACTGGCATACATAACACACTACTGTAACATTGTGAATAATTGTTGTTTTTATCGATAGAAATAGTGATGGAATGCAGAAGTGTTAAGAGTCTCAGTCTGTCAGAAGAAAATGCACAACTACGAAAAGAACTGACCAGAAAAGACGAAGAAATTTGTCGACTAAAAAGTCTTCTTGTATGTAATCTTATTTCAGTGGACTGATAATTTAATTGGCATAATTTTCGACTGCATATTTCCTCAGTGTTATGTAGGAATTAACATAATATATGTTACCATTCTCATCATTAGAGTACAAGTTTGGGTCGGCTTACTATGGGGAATTATTTTTGGGAGGGTACGGGGGAGGGGGGGAGTTGGGGCAGGACCAGATTTAGACTTGAGGTTCTGCTATATAGATAGAAATTAAATAACATGATAAATTAAAAAAAAATTAACTATAATGCATGTACTGTGGGGCTGGACTGGGCGGGGCTTAATTAAACATGAGAGGGGCTAAATATTATATAATATGATTATACATGAGAAGGACTAAATACAATTTATCTAAATGTGATATATATGATTTAGTTAAATACAATATAATATTTATGATATAATAAATATTGCAGTGATCTAATTTTAAAAATTATTTAATAAATATAGTAGATATTTAATAAATAAGAGTTAAACTTAACATGATTTAAATATATATATATATCTATAATATATATATACATACACACATATGATTTACCTAAATGACATTTATTATATGTTGAAAATATTTAATATATATTTTAGAGATTTAATAATTTATTTATTTATTTAATAATGGTACATATTTTTTTATTTATTATATAAACACATATATAAATTAAAAAGAAAAAGGGGTTAGAATAGCTTAAATAAATTTTTTTTACACTTGGCACCCCATAGACATACATGTAAATGTGTTTTATTATTATTATTTTAATACAGGCATGCACACTTGGTGAGCCAGTCTCTGAGATCACTGATGTATCACACAACCAGGCAGGTTCAGATTTCACATCTTCCCAACAACTTGTTCTCAATAATGATGACATTGGTAGATACAGCAGACAACTCATATTGCCAGAGATTGGAGTCAGAGGTGATAAGTCAGCCAGAAATATTTTTTTTTTTGAGTAAATAGGTTGAATAAGACCTACATACAGTGTATAGAGTAATAAAAGACCTTCATGTGTAGAGCAATAAAAGACCTTCATGTATATAGCAATAAAAGACTTACATACAGTGTATAAGCAATAAAACACCATGTATATAGCAATAAAAGACCTACATACACGGTATAGAGTAATAAAAGACCTACATGTATATAGCAATGAAATACATACAGTATATATAGCAATAAAAGACCTACATACAGGGTATAGAGTAATAGAAGACCTACATGTATATAGCAATGAAATACATACAGTGTATAGAGCAATAAAAGACCTTCATGTATATAGTAATAAAAGACCTACATCTATAGAGCAATAAAAGACCTGCAAACAGTGTATAGAGCAATAAAAGACTTACACATATATAGCAATAAAAGACCTTCATGTAGATATTAATAAAAGACCTTCATGTATATAGCAATAAAAGACCTACATGTACATGTATATAGCAATAAAAGACCTACATGTATATAGCAAAATACCGTCATGTATATAGCAATAAAAGACCTACATACAGATTATAGAGCAATAAAAGACTTACATGAACATGTATGTAGTAATAAAAGGCGCCTACATGTACATAGCAATGAAAGACCTACATGTATATAGCAATAAAATACCTGCATGTACAGAGCATTAAAAGACCTACATGTATAGAACAATAAAAGACCTACGTCTATAGAGCAATAAAAGACCTAAATGTACAGAGCAATAAAAGACCTACATCTATAAAGCAATAAAAGACCTATGTCTATAGAGCAATGAAAGACCTACATGTATAGAACAATAAAAGACCTACATATACAGAGCAATAAAAGACTTGCATCAATAGACCAATAAATATCAGTTTTCTATTAAATTCGAGTAACTCAAAAATAACATGGTGAGTCAAAGTGTAAAGATGATTTGCCCAAATGGCAAGTCGTAAAAAATCCCAGGTAACATCCTGAATATGTCAGTTTAAATTTAAAGTTTGTACTGATATATATATATATATATACTTATATGAACTAGTATTTATTTTTATGGATAACGTAGGTAAGGTATTTTGTATATGGATGAAGGTAAACATTTACATGTTACAGAGATAACACCTAGGAAAACAAGTTGTGGTTCTACATTCAGTCTAGTTTTACTGTTTATTTTTTCAAATAATACTTTTATCCTAACAAGAAGAGAAAGAATGTGTAGAAAATGATGCTGTTTTAAAAGTGGTGAATAGCGAGGGTAATAAATTCTGTTGTTTTTATTATTGCAGGGCAGATAAAGTTGAAATCAAGCAGTGTGCTTATTGTTGGAGCTGGAGGATTGGGATGTCCTGCTTCCATTTATTTAACTGCTGCTGGAATTGGTGAGGGCAATACAGTTAAACGTGTGCAAGCAGTACCTGTATTAAGCAGCCACAAATCTTAGTGTCACCTTTTTTTTCTAATTTGGTATGATTTAATCTGTATTAAACGGCTACATATCTTGAAGTGTCACTTTTATTTTCTCACAAATCAGCTAATTTGGTATGATTTAATCTGTATTAAACGGCTACATATCTTGAAATGTCACTTTTATTTTCTCACAAATCAGCGAATTTGGTATTAAGACATGTTTAAGCAGCCACTTTTGTTACTCCTTTGGGTGTTTGAAGGCACACTTTAATGGAACTAAATATTGATTACGAATGAAACTTCCATACTAGATCTCGCTTTCATATCACAATAGATGTTTTAACTGAACTATGGCATAGGGAATTCCATTTCAAGTCACTCATTTGTTTTCACATTTTGATTTATGGTTCGTTACCCTAATTAAATTATTATTTTTAAAATACTGATAATAAGCGAGATGCAATGGATATATAAGTAGTTGAATGAAGTATGTCTATGGACAAATCATATGTTTATATTTAAAATTAATTCTTTGTTTGGAAATTATTTAGGTCAGTGATCCGACAGTATGCCTTTAAGACAGTTTTGCCTGTTGTATAAAACTCCTTTATTTATTTCTACAAGTAGTGTCCAGTCAAACATCCATGCCGAAGAAGAAGAAATGTAAAAAAAATGTCAAACTAGATAAGACTGCAGTATTTTATCTTTGAAATTTCGCTTAATTTAAAATATACTAAAAATGTTGATAACCAATTATAATAGATAATCAGTGGGTGCAATTAATTAATCATCAAACATGAATTGTCAGCCAATTCCCAACACACTACTCATTGGAAGTGTGAAATAAAATATATTAATATCTTATTTAAGAGTTAGTTGACTAAACAAACATATTGGAATATTTTGTTTACATACTATCTTGATAAAAGCGTGCAGTGTTTTCTACATTCTGTCTATATTTAAGATTTATAATATTTATTTCTTTTTTTTCTTCAGGAAAGCTTGGTATAGTTGATTTTGATGAAGTTGAAATAAGCAATCTTCACAGGCAGGTCCTGCACACAGAAGATAGATTGGGTGTTTCCAAAGTGATATCTGTAACACAGTCATGTAAAAGGTGAAAATAAAATTAAATCTATATTTTTATACTTTGTAGTCCAGTATTTCCAGAGAGATACATGGTCCAAGTATTTCCAGAGTGATACATGTAAATGGTGAAAATTAAAATCTTTATTTTTATACTTGGTAGTCCGAGTGTTTCCAGAGTGATATATGTGAAAGAGTCATGTAAAAAGGTGAAAATTAAAATCTTTATTTATGTAGTCTCATACATCAGTATGACATTGTCAACCAATTTGTTTCTTAGATGCCAGTAAATTATATCTCAGGGTATATAATTTTATAAATTTCCCCTCATATCCCTCTGCTGTTCTCAAATTATCTGGGTTTACTATCAACACTGGCTATCGACTAATTATAAATTCCAATTTCTTAAAATGTTTACCAATATAAATTTTTTACCAGAGCTGGTTAAATATACAAGAGTGTGTATGATATGAACTTTATAGTGAATGACCAAATATAAATTTATTGTTTCATGATTTATAAAAAAATTTAGGACATTTTTCTTTGAAATAATAAATTAGATACTAATGATTTTGAAAATGTTTTAATTGTGGTTTCAGGTTAAATTCATCAGTGACATTTGTACCATACCAATTGCAACTGAACAGTGAGAATGCTCTTCAAATCATCAAACAGTATCTTTACACATATTTATTTAATCATGGCTCATATTTGGTAGTAACTGAATCATCATTCTAGACAGAGTAGTCTCTGATACCTTTCAGATGCTCACAAATCCAGTGTGGAGTATATTAGTGATAGATAAAGTCATTTATATTTCAACATGATTGTAACAGTAAATTTGATTGGTTGTTTGATAAATATTATGGCATTATATCCTTAGTAACTGTTCTCAGCAATTGGAATCTGACCCAAAAATTTAATACAATAAATAGAAAATGTCTTGTTTTCTGCAATTTCATATTTCTCTGTCTCCTTGTGATAGTGCATCTTTGGAAATATGATTACAGACTTCACTCAATGACAGAACAACCGTACTTGCCTGAAAATTAACGTATTTACATGTGTATATTAAATGTTTTTTAACAGCAATACAGTGCTGCCACAAAATACATTTTAAAATTATTATAACTTTCTCAACAGCATTACCGGTCCAACTTTTGAAAGCTGGTATTTGATCAAAACATATACATATGAAAATTAATTTTGGTGTCAGTGTTTGGTAGCTGGTTATACATGATAATTCCATACACGTGGTTTTTATATTTCTATGTTGGTTTTCTTAAAATAAGATATGATGTGGTACTTGATGCCACAGATAATGTAGCCACCAGGTACCTGCTTAACGATGCATGTGTTCTTGCTAAGAAACCACTTGTATCAGGCAGTGCACTACGATTTGAAGGACAGGTGAGATGTAGATACAGAAAAAATTCCTATTAGGGGTCTACTGGTAATGATTCATTAATAAATCAGTGTGTCCTAATATGATTCATGGTAACATTGAGTCAGTTTGTTTCTTTAAAAGTTGTATAAAACTAAAAACGGTCTCCACTGAAACTAACAGTTTATAAAAACACTCTACATTTCGTTAGTTAAAACCAACATCATCGGGGAAAATAAAAGAAACAAATTGGTGGGCATATTATCCATTAAAGTATAAAAATTGTAGCTTACAAAGCTATGATCAAGTTTCTGACTCCCTAACCCATCTTTTGACTGTAGGATACAACTGAGCAGAGTCATTATATGCATTCATGAATTCACTCTGGTTTCTCACCCTCAAGAGTCGGAAAGTTGATCGCAGCTCTGTATTCAGTTTTGTCCTTTTTTGCTGAGTGTAGGTAGGGGGTACCTAATGGCTTATATTAAATATTGAATAGCAACACACCTGAAAACACAACATGAAAAAAATGTAGCACATTATATTTCAAAACACAGAAGAACATTACCAAGCACAACAAAATTAGCTATCATTTCGGGAACTGGGACAAGCTCAAAACATTTTGACAAACCCTAGTAAGTTATCTACCCTCTAGATGTCACTGTAAGAAAGTTTGTTATCAAATAAGGCTACTCAGTTTTTATAGAATTGGTGTTCAGTGTGATGGCAAAAATACAAAATTAATTCACATAATCATATCAAACATTGGTTACACCATAAAAGAAAAACACACTTTCTGCATTTACACATTATTTCACTTACACTTTCCCTGTGATCAATTTGTTGTCATTGGTTCTAATCTGTAGATGTCTTGTTATGTCTCAACAGGGGCCGTGGAGCTGGTAGGCAAGGTCGAAAATCCATGCCAGAAAGTGGGGGAGTAGGGGGGACGGAACATACTCTTGTCCAAAAAGTGGGGGGGATGGACCATCCCACTGCCCCACTCCTCTCCACCCAACATTATAGATCACTTGTGTACTTCAGTATATTTGCGCTAAGACGACATGGTTAAGTGTTACATTGATACAATAAAGAGAAA
>JAULBS010144304.1:0-12532 GCA_032355785.1 Symmetromphalus regularis | reverse complement strand
TACTACTACTACTACTACTACTATTACTACTACTACTACTACTACTATTACTACTACTACTATTACTACTACTACTACTATTACTACTACTACTACTACTACTACAACTGTTAATAATAATAATAATTAATAAAACTTCGAAATAATGAATTTATATGTACGTCAGGCGGATTTTTACGTCTTTCCTCATCATTTATTTTCTACTAGCAAATTGCTTATATGTGTGTGTATCTCAGGACACATATTTTAAATGCAAACATTTCAACAAAGATATTTTCCGGATGACTGTAACTTTGTGTAATTATGATACTGCCCCTTTAAAATTCTACATCTTGTAGAAAAAAGTGCGACGCTTTACCAATGAGTTACATTTCAAAATACCCCCCAGCCCTCCACCTCTTCCCCCAATCTCACCCCATGACTCTGGCGTCATTTGTCCAAGTATAGATATATATTTAGAACACTGACAACAACTTGATTGGTGTACATAGACAGAAATAAACTACTATAAATATATTATGACCACACGTTCAATAAAGTTCCACGTGCGACCGTGACGTCATTTGTTTTTAGGCCGTTTCATTGGTTTGTTCAGATCGATATTTCTGATTTGTCAAGTCTGCAGACATTCGTGGTACTGAACGCCATTATAGTCTATTTGTTAAAGGTATGACGTCACTATTGACCTTGATATAGTCCGTTAAGAAAGATATCTGTTTTCAGTATTTAATATAAACTACAGTAATACAGGTAAACATTTGTTTAATGCAAATTGGCTGTATGTTGATCTATTGACCCAGTCTGTGTACCATTATTGCTATAATTTGTATGAAACTGGATCCATTGTGTATGTGCGTGTTATGAATTGTGGGTGTGCACAAGTTACGAAACTTGTATTTTAAGGTAACTGCTACCTAGTGTTATATTTAATTTTTTACATCTCCTAGCAACAGTTTTATACATTTTGTTTTCCAGCTGAAAGGCATTTACAGCCCATGTTGGACCCATTTGCAGTTTGGACTATTTTCCGTTCCAACCAGTGGCCCACAACTGTTTAATCAAAGGCCGTGGTATGTTCTCTCCTGTCTGTGGGACGGTGCGTATAAAAGACCCTTGCTGCTTATCAGAAAGAGTAGTCTATGTGGCAGCAGTGAGTTTCCTCTAAAATAAATATGTCAGAATGACCATATGATTGACGTCCAATAGCCGATGATAAGATAAAATTCAATGTGCTCTAGAAGCGTCGCTAAATAAAACAAACTTTACTTTTACAGCCCGTGTAGATTTGTATTATTAATGCAGATAAAAGTGCCGCGGTAAGTGCTGTCCTGTCTGAGGAAAACTGCATGTAAAAGAGTCCTTGCTGCTAATGGAAAAATAATGTATTGAGATTCCTCTGAAGACTAAGTGTAAGAATGACAAAATCTCTGACATCCAATAGTCTATGATTAACAAATCAATAGTTTGTTGTACTCATTTAAGTGCTTATATCCAGTTAAGGTTCAAGCACGCTGTCCTGGGCATAGAACTCGGCTTCCTGTGCTGTCTGTCCAATAGTCGATGATTAAGTCGGTTTAAGTGATATACACCTACCCATACAGCCAAGCGGAGCACTCACTCTGGGTTGGAGCCGACATAAAAATCCCATGCCTCGACTGGGATTCGATCCCAGTACCTACCAGCGACAAGTCTGATAGTTTAACTACTGCACATTCGGGATCGATCAATAAATCAGTATACTCCAGTATACTGGTCAAGGAGCGAGATGTAGCTCAAACGGTAGAGTGACCGTCTGTGAAGCTGTCGGTCGTCGGATCGATCCTTCTCAGTGGACCCATTTCCAATTGGGGTTATTTTCCGTTCTAACCAGTGGTCCACAACTGGTTTATCAAAGGCCGTGGTAAGCGTTGTCCCCTTTCTGCTTAATGGAAGGAGTGGCCTAACTGGCGACAGCAGGTTTCCTCTAAAGACATGTCATAATGACCATATGTATGACGTCCAATAGCCGATGTTCAGATAAAAATCATTGTGCTCTAGAGGCGTCGTTAAATAAAACAAACTTTACTTTTTGGTCAGAACTGAAGGGATTGTGAACCAAGAACAAAACTCATTTTCTGACCTTAGAAGGACACATAAGGCAGTGACCACCACGAAAATATACATCCATATATAAATCCATCTTCAGAAGTCGATAAGCCTTTCTCATTATTTTCGTACTTTTCAATCAATCACCTCTAAACTCGCAGCGTAGCAGAGAATTTTGACAGGTCTGTCACCAGCCGGCTTTCAGTCTACGGAGTCTTTTCGACCGAATGATATTGGATTTCCCGGCATTTCCCCTCATCAATATGAACAATCAGCCTGTAACTTCATTTTGGACCAACATGGCGACCAGTGTCTTCTGCTTGCTTAATCTTTAAACAATGTTCCAATTTTCTCTCTTTTCCCAGCGAGAATACGTTCGTGGGCAGTGCTGTAGGTCGTAATTGAATTGAGTCTTCCTGAGCGTCGCGAAGAAAACGACAGTCGTGGCCGCCATTTGTAAAAGGAATAAAGTATTTTGATACGAGCCGATTGGTAATTTGGTTGACCATCAGAGTAACACTCCATGAATTATAACTGTTTGTTAGTTATTTAGTATGTGGTTCCTCTGCTGCGTTATAGAACTAACGAAAGCGGAAAAAGGGACCTGGAAACCCAAACGTCTCCACTTAAACGCATAGTCCCACAGACCATTGACCTAATTAATTTCCAAACAAAGAATTAATTTAAAATGTAAACATTTGATTTATCCATAGAAATACTTCATTCAGCTATTTACATAACCATTGCATCTCGCATAGTATCAATGTTTTTAAAATAATAATGAATTATGGTCATGGATAAATAAATCGAGAAAAAATAACGGCTTTTTTTCCGTTGAAAGTGTGACGTATATATTTCGAGTCACATGACTGGTATTTCCCCAGTTCTATTTTGGGACGAATTCTTCCTGAAACGAGGCTGTTCAATCGGCGACTTCTGACGGCGGAAATGGTTTCACCGAAAACTTACGAGAAGTTCCGATCTCGAAATTTGGCTGGTTGGTACAGGGATCAAATCTCAGTCGAGGCATGGAATTTTTAATCTCAGTATCGGCACCAACCCAGAGTGAGTGCTCCATAAGGCTTAGTGGATATATCACTTTCACCGATCAGTGGTTCACAACTGGTTTATAAAAGGCTATGGTATGTGCTATCCTGTCTATGGGATAGTGTATAGAAAAGATCCCTTGCTGCTTACCGATAAGAGTAGCAGCATTAGTGTGGATGCAGCAAGTTTCGTCTTTCCTACTAACACTAACCTCTGTCCTGGACAGACAGCACAGGAAACTGAGTTGTGTTCCCAGGACAGCGTGCTTGAACCTTAATTGGATATAAGCACGAAAATAAATACAACCAGAGCATGTAAAAATATTCATTGCTACTTATCGGTAAGAACAGCCATAGTTCTACTATACTAGTGTGGCAAAACTGATAATTTCAGTGAAATTAAAATTAAAATGCCTAAATAACAATCTTTACCAGTATTTCTCTTTATTTTATCAATGTAACACTTAACCATGTCATCTTAGCGCAAATATACCGAAGTACACAGATGGTCTATAATGGTGAGAGGATGGTTGGGGGGGCAGAGGGATGGTACGTCCCCCCACTTTTTGGACAAGGATATGTTCCTTCCCCCCCCCCCAACACTTTCAGGAACGGATTTTCGCCCTTGGAGGCCACCCTAAATTCTGCGATTTAAATAACATTTCTAAAAATTATTGTTATTTATTTAGTTTTTTTTAACTTTAAAGAATCCGAAAAATCCGCATCATAGTGTTATGGGCCCCTAAATGGATTTTCTGGATCCGCCACTGAAGACCTTAGCAGAGTCTATGTAGTGAGAATAGTCTCGATATTAACATTAACCTTCGTTCTGAACAGGCAGCACATGAAGCTGAGTTATGTGCCCTGGACAGCGTGTCTGAACCTTAATTGGATATAAGCACGAAACTAAGTACAACGATCTAACCTAATAAGAAGCTTTACATGGATGTGAGGGATTATATATGCAACGTGTGTGTATTGAGACTGATCTAACCTAATAAGAAGCTTTACATGGATGTGAGGGATTATATATGCAACGTGTGTGTATTGAGACTTCACTGAAATATCATCAGATTACCAGGCGCTAAGTAACTGGCTGCAAACGTTCTTACTGGATTTAACAGGAAGGGCAAAAACTTGTTTCGCGACCGCCCGCCGTCTGTTTCATCCTGAATACAAAGCTGAATAAAATTATTTATAGCTTGAAAGCTGCTCGAAATAACATCTTTTTGATTCCTTCAGAACTAATCAAAACGATATTTTTAGGGACATTTTCACAGAAAAAATCTTACGTGGCTTTAAGGATTTTTTTTTTTTTTAGAACCTGCCAAACAGATTGTATCAAATGCTTTTCATTGTTATTCTTGATTTAGCACAAGATCTCATTATTAATAAAAGTTCACCAATTATCTTATATAATTATTATACTTAACACAGGGATATTTTTGTTCTATACATTCTGACCCAGACCCTCACCCCCTCCCCCCCCCCCGACACACATTTTGTTTCTTTCTACCGCTATGGATATCCTAGATTTTCCGAAAACCAAACCTTGAGAGGTATGCCTGAACACCTCCGTAACGAAGTTACGCTAATATTCTCTCAGATAATATTTGACAATTTTCGAAAAAAAAAATAATAATAATAATATCGCCTCATCCTTAAATTGTTTAGAACGGGATGTAGCTCAAACGGTAGCGTTTCCGCTTGTGAACCGGTCGGTCATCGGATCGATCCTTCTCAGTGGAGCAATTTGTTGTTTGGATTATTTTCCATTCCAACCAGTGGTCCACAACTGGTTTATCAAATGCCGTGGTATGTGCTGTCTTGTCTGTGGGACGGTGCATAAATAAATATGTCAGAATAACCATATGATTGACGTCCAATAGCCGATGATAAGATAAAAAAACAATGTACTCTAGAGGCGTCGTTAAATAAAACAAACTTTACTTAAATTGTTTTATAATATTATGCGTATTCTCAGATTTGGATAGAAAACAGGAAATTAACGGAACGTTATCCAGTTAAAACCAGCATGAAAATTTTCCTTCAAGTACCTTTATTCTAGATATGTGCAAAGATACGCGTTTGAAATATTAATGATGTATCTCTTCACATTATTCATGGGTAGGGGGTGAGATTGTGACAGTGGGTCCTGACCTCCATTAGCAAGCAATTTTTAATTTTAAATGTTCCTATTATAATTTTATCGTAACTAATTTTGGACCCCCATGCCATTCAATATTGAAAATATCTTTAGAACCCCATCCAAATTTCCGAATCATCCTGTGAATCACACATTGGTTATACACGGTGACCTCCTTCCCCCCCCAAAAAAAAAATATATGTGCTTATAAATCACACAAAAATGGAGATAAACGCATGAAATGTTTCACTTATATTCACAAGATGTTTGATTACAATGTCGTCAAAATTCTAGAATGTAAGTGAATTTTTGCGGGCTGTTTCCATGATATGTTCGAAATGGTACCCCATTTAACAACACAAACAAGATATGTTCGAAATGGTACCCCATTTAACAACACAAACAAGATATGTTCCAAATGGTGTCCCATTTAACAACACAAACAAGATATGTTCCAAATGGTGTCCCATTTAACAACACAAACATGATATGTTCCAAATGGTGTCCCATTTAACAACACAAACATGATATGTTCCAAATGGTGTCCTATTTGACAACACAAACATGATCTGTTCCAAATGGTGCCCTATTTAAAAACACAAACATGATATGTTCCAAATGGTGCCCTATTTAAAAACACAAACGATTAATTTGTTATAGTAATTTCACGCGTTTATCTCTATTTTTGGTTATGAAAAATGTCATAGGTTGCATTATTTTGGGGTCACCTTGGTAGTACGTGCTCCTGCATTACACTGTGCAGTTATTGTTATTGTAATTATGGTTTTCCCGTTATATCAATGAGCTGTAAAGCTCAAGACAAAATGAAGAAATGAAAACGCATTAAATACCTAAAAAGTCATAATTACAAAATCTCACGATATCAGAGAAACAAATTTTAATCTTCAAGATAATGCCTTAACAAAAAAAGGTGATGTGTCATCTCTTTAAGACGGATTCATCAATCAAAGCCAATCTCCAAAATTAATTCACGAAATCGGGGGCGGATCGTGTTATTGCACACGAATGCACATTATTAACAACGTCATTGGATATCCATTCACTGATGATTACAGCTTGAAGGTATTTAGTTGTCATTTTCAGTTCATTCAAAGACAAACACAAAGATTGTATTACTCTCAGGCCGTATTCTACGGCATATGAGGGAGCAAGGGTGAAAATCCGCTCCCCCACCTTTATACACCACTTGTGTACTTCGGTATATTTGCGCTAAGACGACATGGTTTAAAGTGTTACATTGATACAATAAAGAAAAATACTGGTAAAGATTATTATTTAGGCATTTTAATTTTAATTTCACTGAAATTTTCATTTTTTCTAAGCTAAAAGTGTGTGTGTGTATGTGTGTATGGGGGGGGTAATTATATAAAAGCGTCCCCCCTGTCCAAAAAGTCTCACCGAAACACCCCGCCCCCACACGGTTTTTACGACCATGTGAGGGGGTGTATATTACAATGGTAGGACATGGTTAACATCATTCGTTTATTAACTTTGAACATTTACATTTCATTAGTTTTATATACAGATACATGTACAAATAAAAGAAATGGCATAATGGAGGTGTTAACGTAAAACAAAGTAAAAAATAAAGTTTTATTTAACGACCCCTCTAGAGCACATTGATCATCGGCTATTGGACGTCAATCATATGGTCATTCTGACATATTTATTTAGAGGAAAATCGCTGCCGCCACATAGGCTACTCTTTCAGATAAGCAGCAAGGGGTCTTTTACATGCACCGTCCCACAGACAGGACAGCACGTACCACGGCCTTTGATGAACCAGTTGTGGACCACTGGTTGGAACACAAAATAAAGACAGGAGAATATAAATACTTGTATATAGAACTGTGTTATTAAAGACTATTTGACTATTGATTCAGGACTTTTAAACATTTTGAATAGATATTTCCCTAATTTACATAATTCATTAACATTGTTAATTGTTAATAAATATATCAATTTAATCATAGATGGATAGATTCTTTAGTATTTCTTAAAATATAAAACTTTATAATCGCTAAAAAGGGCAACATAATTTCGCATGAAATACTTGAAACAACTTCCGTGAATTTAATATTTATGAATGAGTTATTTTTTATAACGAAACAAAAGAAGCCTGTTGCAATATCAAATTCATCTTACTGATTACCAGAAACCAATATCTTTTAATGACGTAATTTTAAGATTACAATGAATGTTTTTCAAATTGTTTTTGTTTTCACATTTGTCAAATTGACCTGACACACGCTACATACTACTATTGAAGGGACGCCAATCCTGTAATATAGGGAGGGGTTGTAGACACCCTATTAACCAACCTCGGTAGTGCAGTGGTTAACCTATCGGACTAACCGCTGGTAGGTACTTGGATCAAATCTCAGTCGAGGCATGGGGTTTTTAATCTCAGTATCGGCTCCAACCCAGAGTGAGTGCTCCACAAGGCTCAGGGGGTATGAATATACCACTTATGCCGACCAACGATCCACATCTGGCTTATCAAAAGCCGTGGTATAATTTTTGCTATCCTATCTGTGGGGTAATGCATATAAAAGACCCCTTGCTACTTATCGATAAGAGTAACCGCATTAGTGTGGTGGGAATAGGTTTCGTCTCTCCTACTAACACTAACCTCTGTCCTGGACAGACAGCACAGGAAGTTGAGTTGCGTTCCCAGGACTGCGTGCTTGAACCGTAATTGGATATAAGCACGAAAATAAATAGAACCAACCAACCAACCAACGAACCAACCAACCAAAGAACCAACCAACGAAACAACCAACCAACCGACCAACCAACCAACCAACCAACCAACCAACCAACCAACCAACCAACCAACCAACCAACACCCCATTTCAAAATGCCAATGATGACAAACACAATATTAACAGTGTACTGGCTATGCTTGATCAAATCGTTAAACTGATTAATATTTAAAAGAAGGGGGTGTAAACGTGAACCTAAAATTGACAAAAATTGGCCACCATAAAAACAGTCTCGAAAACGTGGAATACACACGCAATTATGTCTTCATCTGATTGTTAACTGGTCCGGTGCTCTAGTGATTACGTGTCGGATCCACGGCTGTTAGGTATTGGGATCAAGTCTAAAGTGGCCGAACCAAATTGGACGTCGGCACGCTATGAACTACTTCAAATCAATCAGGTCTCGGTTAAGGCAATGCTTTTGATATTAGTCCGGAAGCCAAGGCTCGATTCTGGTTCATACCCTGCACTAAGAGTTAAAGATTTTTTTCTTTGGTGATTTTGGTAGACTGGGTGGAAGTCTTCAATTTGCTGATGGATGCAATTCTCAGGATTAACCTTTCTGTGTTGGTACCGCAAAAAAAAAAAAAAAAAAAAAAAATTGCCATAAAAATGGGAGTAAGGAACACAAAAAGTCCTTTAGAACCGTCGTTATAGGAGATAACAGATCTTGTAATCCCTCAAAATGTGTGTCTTGGGAGCTCTTGATGATGATAGGTGTTATATGCAAATTAGTTCAATAATTACGTCACCAGAGATCAAAAGGTCAACAGTTTTTGGCCTTGTCCAAAATATCGAATACTGTTATAAACAACCTTATGTGATATATGTAAACAGTCACTTTCTAACAGCAGCATTAGATAATGGGGCAGTGGTTAAGTTATCTGACTCGAGGCTGACAGCAGCATTAGATAATGGCGCAGTGGTTAAGTTATCTGACTCGAGGCTGACAGGTTATGGGATCAAATCTCTGTTGGCATGGGATTTTTTAATCTCAGTATTGGATCCAACTCGGAGTGAGTGCTCCGCAAGGTTTACTGGGTAGGTGTACACCACATCTGGTATTCTGTCTGTGGAATAGTGCATATAAAAGATCCCTTGCTGTTTATCGTTAAGAGTAGCCGTATTAGTGTGGCGGCAGCGGGTTTCGTATCTCGTTCTAACACTAACCTCTATTCTGGACAGACAGCATAGGAAGTTTAGCTGTGTGTTCAAGACAGCGTTTTTGAAACTTAATTAGATATAAGCACGAAAATAAATACAACCAACCATCAAATAATGCTACTCTTACTACACAATTTCGTGTTTCATCTCTTGTTCTAGTTAAAAAAAACAAGGAAGATCTTCATAGTAAGTTCATGTGAAGTGTGATATTATGGTGATACAACATATGAATTTCACTTTATTTTGAGATTTCCATTATACAGATATTTTTGTTTTGTATATTATAAGAAATACAGGGTATCCATAAAGTATATTTACAAAATACAATTTAAAAAAAAATATTACAAAGCAAATGAATAGATAAATCTGTGGAAATTATTACAAAAAGAAAAGTAGATATTGAAGTTTTTTTGTCCCATTTAATACACTTCTGTATGGGCACCATTTGTTGTACGAAGCACATCAAGACAGTAATAGCTTGTGTAATAAAAATGTTAAATTGTATTGAGACTTTATGGATACCCTGTATAAAATTGTTCAGGTGTTGTTGTGTGTTTTTTTTTGTGTTTTTTGTATTTACAATTACACAGTTATTGTCTGTTGATGATTGAATTATACAACCTTACTATTCAAATCCATTGACACAAATTACATATACTATAAGGTTTTTTTAATGTGTACATACTTTCAATAATTAATTTACCGATCTTTTTAGCGAACTAATTTTATTGTTAGTTCCTTACATTTTGGTGTACTTGGTTTGTAACAATAATGTGGTTTTAATAGCTTTTTTTTACTAAGGTCTGTGAAAATGTCATATGTAAATAGATAATTAAATTCGTTACCGATGTCATTTTTGTCACAAAGTGAATATAGTCTGTTTCTTATAAGATGTTGACCCAGCGTCCTGTTTCTGTTCGGAGATAATGATTTGAAGTTTTGAATTTAAATACAGTCAAATCTCGTTGGCTCGAACACTCCCATGGCCCCAAAAATTATTCGACCAAAGCATTCGGTTAAGATCGGGAATTTCCGTGACTGCATAACGAAAGCATAGTTGAATTAGATACTGAGTATGTACACAGTAGCTGATCCAGGGTCAGGATGCCCCCACCCCCCTCCTTTTGCTCGATTAAAAAAAAACATTTTCCGAGTGGAAGGACGTTAAAATTAACCATTTTTTCTCCCTTTCAATTCAATTATCATATTTGGACACCCTTAGCCCCCTTTTCAGAAATCCACATTTGGACAACCCCCCCTTCAGAAATCCTGCGTCCGCGCCTGGTACAGCATGCAAGACAATAAATAAACAAATGACAAATAAGTTATTTAGATTCACGTAAATTTATTAATGAACATACGTTTATATATATTATTTGTCTGTACGTTAATCCATAAATTTTCTGAATTTGTGTTCCAAAGTGAGTTTTCCTTTAAAAATAGCGTATGTTTTACCTTTTGATGATGAGACTATGTAACTATTCCACTTTTGTAAAAAATGATCATGGTGTCTGAATTTTAGTGAAAAAAAAGAACATTTGACATGCTAAGATTATTAAGAATATTTTCACAGTTTCTGATCCAGATGTACGAAAATCCATCTGTAGTGGATTCCCCTACTATCAGTTCAGGTAACAAGTGTTACACCCACCATTCGTTGATTAACCTCTAAGCTGAGAAGTCATGAATGATTTCGTTCGTTTGGTTAACCCACGTAACACGCGTGCTCCCACTGCGTTGAACAATAAACCCGTCTCCCAGACTGATTTAGTAGTTAGGTATAACAGATCGCATAATACGCGTGGTACCGCATAACATAATCGTATCCAGTTTAATGCAGTGCGTCTATAAATATACCTGTAATGAACAAAGACACCATTCCCACTTCAGACTTATACATATTATTGTAAAGTTTGTTTTTAACGACACCTCTAGAGCATTTTGCTTTTTATCATCGGCTATTGAACGTCAATAATAATTATGATCATTCTGATATATGTATTTAGAGGAAACCCGCTGCCGCCACATAGGCTACTCTTTCCGATAAGCAGCAAGTGGTCTTTTATATGCACCGTCTCACAGACAGGACAGCACATACCACAGGCTATGATAAAGCAGTTAATGACCACTGGCAGGAACGGAAAATAGCCAAAACAGCAGATGGGTCCACTGAGAAGGATCGATCCGAAGACGGACCGGTTCACATGCAGACACGCTACAGTTTGAGCTACTACCCGCTCCCTATACATATTATTGTATCTCTATAATTACTATTCTGTTGGTTTTCATCCTTTATTTTTCTAACTGATCTTTATCTTTGTTTCTGTCTCTATATACAAATAAATATGTACTCGGAGTCAGTGGCGTAGCTTCCATTGAGGCAATGAGGCAACTGCCTCACTAGATTTTTTGCAGAAAACAAAATGAATGTGATTAATATTATAAAAGTTGATTAAAATACGAGAAATAACTAGCATTGCCTCAACAGAAAAAAGACCGAAGCTACGCCAATGGGGGTCACACACCATGTCATAAGACTCTTAAGACGTATTTGGAAAACGCATGCCATCTGTTGGCAGCAATAGTAATACTCTAAGGGCCGATTTCTCGTCGACAGTTCAACCTCGATTCTTATTTTAAACTTCGTCAACACGTGTTAAAAGAATGGGTTGAACTGTAGATCGTGGCTGAACCGTCAACGAGAAATTTGGCCTAAGAGATAAAGGCGGTTAATCAGAATTTTAGGTAAGGGAGGTTTGACAAGCCTATTATATTGAAAAAGTGGTAAATGGCAATTTTGTCAGGAGTAGGATCAATAAGACTACTTTTTGGACTCAGCACCACGTTTTCCATATTATAGGCTTGTCAAACCTCCATTACCTAAAATTCTGATTAACGGTCTCTATCTCTTTGACTGTAATATCTGTCATCCGTTTATTTAGTCCGCCATCCAAAATCACAAGACATGCCATCGTCTTGAATATATATACTGAAACATTTTTAAAGTACATGTATCCTGCAAATCTTATGTACCACACCTTCTTATAAGTGGAACCACTTCTGTCGATTCCCTCCATCCTTTTCCTGAATACTGGAGAGATCACGGTTTATTCCTTCTTTCTTTTTTTTGTGCACCTTCAACTCACTTCTGTATTGTATTTTCTTGAGGTCGTCGGATCGATCCTTCTCAGTGGACCCATTAGCAGTTTGGGCTATTTTCCGTTCAAGCCAGTGGTCCACAACTGGTTCATCAAAGGCTGTGGTATGTGCTGTACTGTCTGTGGGACGGTGCATATAAAAGACCC
>JAULBS010144293.1:0-12533 GCA_032355785.1 Symmetromphalus regularis | reverse complement strand
GCCCAACTCAACCACCAGACTCCCAGTCGTCCAGCATCACGGGCTGCACCCCACGGCAAACAAGGTGCCCATACCCCAGTTAAGGAGAAATGAGAGTTGTACTGTATAAACCCATGAGAATGTTGTCACCCCTACACCCCGGTGAGGAACAGTACACGTAGGGGCCCTTGAAGTATTTTATATCTCGTCTGAACTTTTTATCTTTTGTTGTGCTGTCTGATAGCGTTTCCAGATTTCGCCACGAATATTCTTGTAAATAGGTATCCATCCTGACATAGTTTGTTTGAGTTCTGTCTGTGTCACAGGGCCTACTGTATTTGGCTTTTCAATTGCCTGCACTTTTTCTTTATGGAATCGTAGCGTTTCTTTCTGTCATATTGTACGCTCTTATGAATATATGCTATTTCTGGATGAAACCAAAATTTCTAAACTTTTCAAAGCCCTTGAAAAATATTGTGCAAATTTCAAAACTTCTCCAGGTTTTTAATGACCGCGGGAACCCTGAATTTATTAAACCCCACTATTAAGACCAGTTTTATTAAGTCCCACCTGTGGTGTTAATAACAGGGTTTCACTTTAAACACACACACACACACACACACACACACACACACACACACACACACACACACATATATATATACACACACGTTGTATATACAGTCAACTCTCGTTGGCTCGAACACCCCCGGAGCCCAAAAAGTTATTCGACCCAACGGTGAGTTCGACCAAAGCATTCGGTCAACATCAGATATTTCCGTGACTGCATAACGAAAATACAGTTGAACGAGACACTGTCCAACATGCAATACGATAAATAAACAAATGACAAGTACGTTATCAAGAGTCACGTTAATTTATTAATGAACATATGTGCAGATATTGTAACATGGAATTGAAAATAAAAACGATATTACAATTGTAAAAACGAAAATACGTGTAATACAAAGATAACAGCCAATTTTCAAAAAAACTTATTTTAAACCATATTGCTCATGTTTGGACTATATGCAACACCTAATCACCTCACAGCATTAAAAAAAAAAAAAAAAAATTTAAATGTTCCATGGCCACAGTTTCTAATTTGTAAATATTTACTTTTAATGGCATTTGTTTTTTTAATTCATGGCTCATATTACTCATAGTTGGAATATATTCAGTTATCAAACATGTCACTATTTTTTTTTTTTTTTTACGTCATTTGAAAATTATGAAACAATGTATAAGCCCCTCCACGTTTCTCGCCAGTTTTAATTTTCGTTTTAGATTTGCGGTTTCGAACAACACATTTTATACACACATAAAAGTTAGAACCCCCCTCCCCGCCCCCCGTAAATCCACCATACGGGCATGAAATTTAAATAGGACAACAAAAATCTCTCCCCATAACGTTTTATAACATCCAATGAACCCTTCACTAACAGCGTTACACGGCCCCTATTATATTTCTCATATGTGCGATATAATTAGCATAAAGTCAACTGAAATAATGACCAAGTATTGTCACATGTTTGGTACAAATTATAACTGCGCAATAAAAGTGATTCGTCAAAACATTGAAACAATAATGGGGGATTTAGTCCATGACTTGCCACATCTAGTCTTTGGTTTTGGGATATGTCGTTTCTGGTCTGGGGCATTTTGTATCTGGCTTATGGGATTTTGTGTTTGGTTTGGGCGATGATGTACCTGGTTTGAGCGATTATGTACCTGGTTTGGGGGAAGATGTACCTGGTTTGGGGGATGATGTACCTGGTTCGGGAGAAGATGTACCTGGTTTGGGGGATGATGTACCTGGTTTGAGGGATTTTCTATCTGGCTTAGATGGTGTTGTTTCTTGCATTGGGGATGTTGTATCTTGCTTGAGGGTCGTGTCGGCATCTGATTCAGGAAGTGGCGTCTCTTGGTTTTGAAGTATTTTATATCTCAAGTCTGAACTTTTTATCTTTCGTTGTGCTGTCTGATAGCGTTTCCAGATTTCGCTACGAATATTCTTGTAAATAGGTACCCATCCTGTTTTTTTGGATTCTTTCTGTGTCACAGGACCTAATGTAGTTGGCTTTTCAATTGCCTGCACTTCTCTCTTTATGGGATCGTAGCGTTTCTCTCTGTCATATTGTACTCTCTTCTGAATATATGCTATTTCCGGATGAAATGGTGGTTGTTTACTTTTCCATCGTTCATCATCTGACGTACCGTCATCATCAGACGATATGTGTTTAGCATCCTTAACAACTTTCCTAACACTGGCTTTAGGTTCTGTAGCAGGTACATCACCAGATTTAGCTTCCTCTAAAACACTAATCTCCTGTTGTTTATGATCTGATGTTGCAGGTTTTATAGATGAAATTCTTTTCTCTTTCATTTTTGACTCTTTGTCCACTGGACTTAGGTGTTTTTCAGTTCCATGTTTTGTAGATGAAATGGTTTCCCCTTTAATCGTTGACAATTTGTCCATAATCTTCTTATGCTTATGATCTGATGTTCCAGGTTTTATAGATGAAATTCTTTTCTCTTTCATTTTTGACTCTTTGTCCACTGGACTTAGGTGTTTTTCAGTTCGATGTTTTGTAGATGAAATGGTTTTCCCTTTATTTTTTGACAATTTGTCCATTAGAAGTAGTTCTTTTCCAGTATCTTTCTGCTTACGTTTTATCCTACTATGTTTTGTAGATGAAATGGTTTTCCCTTTATTCTTTGACAATTTGTCCTTTAGAAGTATTTCTTTTCTAGTATCCTTCTTCTTATGTTTTAGCCTACTATGTTTTGTAGATGAAATGGTTTTCCCTTTATTCTTTGACAATTTGTCCTTTAGAAGTTTTTCTTTTCCAATATCCTTCTGCTTACGTTTTTTCCTACAATTTATAATACACACATGGCTATCATTATTTGTAATTCAACCTACAATCATTTATTTATTTAACGACCCACCAGCACAAAAGTAAACATCGGCTATATGGGGTCACACTATGGTTAATTCAAACATGTATACATTCGTTTCAACATATATACAAACAAATCAATTATATCAAAACGTATACACACTATATTAACGAAATAAACTAAGACCATGAAAAAAAACTATTTTCCGTAAAAATCGGTCTCCTTTAAAAACTTAATAATAAGCTGTGGGTGGAATCGGAATGATTCCAACACCCCCTCATTGAGACACACAGTATCTCTAACAGGCTGAAGGTGAAGACAATCCACCAAAATATGATGCATCGTCAATAGACACTGACAGTGCTCACAATGAGGTGGAATGTCCCTTTTCAAATGAATAATACGAGTTAAATACGTATGAAAAATGTGAGTTAAATACGTATGAAAAATGTGAGTTAAATACGTATGAAAAATGTGAGTTAAATACGTATGGGGCTCTATAAAGAAATACTGATATCTAAATGCGCATACTATGTTATATCACTAGCGGAGCTGAGGGGCGTCAAGGGGGTGCGCACTCCTCTTTTCTCATATTTTTTTATTTTTAAAATATATTTTGGACGTGAAAATTAATCATTTTCCGCTAGTCCTATTCAAGCACCACATTTGGACACCCCCTCGCCCCCTTCTGAAATTCTGCATATAAACAAAACACACTACAATCAAAGCAATTTATTAACAGAACAAAATAACTCCATAAAGAAATACCAGAATCTAATAACATACTCTCAATTATATAAATATAACAAACAACAATCAAAGCAATTTATTACTAGCAGAAAATAACTCCATGAATAAATACCAGAAATGATTATTTAAGTTAAAAGCTGTTATATTACATGACTTAAAAGTTATTGATATTAAGATTTTAAACACAATATCATTGTCATTGAAATTACACATTTATCTTATCATATGGAGATTCTTGACCAATATTTTGTAACTCCATCTCACCATTTGTTCCTTCATTTGTTCACACGGATGTTCCCAGTTTTCGTAATTGGCATCTGTTGTATTCATTTACACATCTATTCTTTGTTCGTTCTTTTCCATGGACAGTGGTGTGTTTGCATTGCTACAATCTGCTGTAGGAGTAATAATTATTTGAGAAGAAGCAATGTCTTCATCGCCAACAATTGGATTCGCGGAAGAAGGTAATGTTGTACCGGCTTGGTTTCCGTCATTTCTATTCTCACCCTCGGATGATTTAGATCGATATCTACGAATCAGAATCCATCTGAAAAATAAAATTTGGGTACAATTACTATAGATTGGAAACGTCGTGCGAAAAGAGCAAGGTTACATCACCAGGACTGCTATCTGGACACCAGAAGGAAGACTCGAGACAGGAAACCACCTGGCGCCGAATTATTGAGGGAGAAAGTAAAGTTTGCTTTATTTAACGACGCCTCAATATCACATTGATTTTTATCTTATCATCGGCTATTGGACGTCAATCATATGGTCATTCCGACATATGTATTTAGAGGAAACACACTGCTGCCATATAGGCTACTCTTTCAGATAAGCAGCAAAGACAGGACAACACATACAACGACCTTTGATGAAACAGTTGCAGACCACTGGTTGGAATGGAAAATAGCCCAAACTGCAAATGGGTTCACTGAGAAGGATCGATCCGATGACCAACTGGTTCACAGGCAGACACGCTACCACTCTCCCACAGAAAGATTAATACATCACTCTCCCACAGAAAGAACCACTGATGTATATGTACCAATCACTAGTCCATATACTGTGTGTCAAATCGTACGATTAAAATGAAAATCAGAAAATAAGCTTCTCCCACATACAAATACATGTTCAGTAGGAAGAAATCTTTTATGAATATATAAATAGATCAATGGGCTGGATGCTTAGGTGTGAACACTTTCTTTTTTAAATGCATGTATATTCTTTATTTTTCCTTTGTTGTACATCCAGTGCTGTGTGCATCATAGCATAGTTCCTTTAAGAATATTTTCTGATGAAATAAATGCCCTAAAATATAACGTCCTAAAAAAACTTTTATTCTAGGAATGAGGTTCCAGCTATAGTTTTAATCAATAACAAAGTATTCTCTTACCACCTAAAATTATATTTCCCCTGAAAAAACTCATTCCTAGAACATACATTGTATTACTGTGACACATGCATTTCCTACACCATTATCTTTTTCTTACATGTACATTATAGGTAGCACCCATCCTTTTTCAAATTTCTTTATCTGCCCCTGGAGCACTTTCACAAATAAAGCATTATTGATCTGATAGTTCAGTCACAGAACCCAGAATTTTTTACAATTATAAAAATCAACAAGTACAGTTTCATGAAATATTTGACTTTTATTTGCACATTTTTTTTATTAAATTACCATTCTTTGTACAACATTCGCCCTTCATATGGAAACAAATATATAAAGGAAATAAATTTTATAGCTATACAGATAAAATCTTAAAAATCAATTACCTTACACCTTCTACAGACACGTTTAACAATCACGCAATCCAACAGCCATGCACAATATTACTCTCTTATAATATGTAACCACTAGTGTCGTCAATATATAATTTATAATTACAATACATAGTAACTGTATATATTGAAAGAATACAAATAAATCCTAGACTATTTCAATAAAAAGCCGGATATTTCTAACTCATTTATAATTTTGATATTTTTTAAGTATCACAGACCTGGTATTATGTTCTCCTAACTTATATTTTACATACAATGCAGAACTCAGTAATTCCAGGGATACTTAATACTGGCTAGGATCAGTATGTTTATTTCTAACTAAGCAAGCAATGTCATACTGTGCATACTAACATTCCTCAAAGACGGCCTTTTAGCTGTGAATCACTCTACAAGTTGGCAACACTGGTTTATTCATTCACTGGCCTTCCATTACTAAGCTGACCACATTTCTTGTCATCAAATGCTACATGTGTGATCAGTCTTTTCTTTGTCTATCAGATATATTAGAGATAAACATTTAGGTTTCAGCAGTGACAGAAAAGATTTTGTAACTCAAACATGAAAACAAAAAAGAATTTATCTGTTAACAATGCATTGAGGTGGAGCACCATAAAATGCTTATTTTTAATATTTAGATATTGTCTATTAGGGGTCATAATATGGTCATTTCAGCTGCTTATTTTTTTTTATAAATGCATCTGATGCAGTGTTGTGGTAACCGTTAAAATGTTTCAGTTAATTATTGTACCAGTGTTGCAACATTAATTTCTTGCTTTAGTGATTGACATCACCACTATCACTCAATTATATTAATAAGAGCTGTTCAATAATCAATCACATATAGGCATGTTGCTTAGTTAATTCTCTCTAACACAAGATCATTTGATCAAAACTCCATTAACTGTGGGTAATCAGTCATGACCAGCCCCGATGGCACAGTGGTTAAACTGTCAGACTCAAGGCTAATAGGTACTGGGATGAAATCTCTATCGACGTATGGTATTTTTAATCTTCATACCAGCTTTTACCCAGAATGAGTGTTCCGCAAAGCTCAGTGGGTAGGTGTAAAACACTTGCACAGACCAGTATCCACAACTGGTTTATCAGGTCATGGTATGTGCTATCCTGTCTGTGGGAAAGCACATATAAAAGATCACATGCTGGTAATTGGAAAGAGTAGCCTATGTGGCAGTAGCAGGTTTTGTCTGAAGACCATGGGTAACAAGACATCACATGTCTGACACCCAATAGCGACAGAATAAACAATAATGTTAAACAACCAATCATTTCCTTTTTCCAAGACAGTCAAATGTGTTCTAAAAAACCACCAAAAAATAACATGGCCTTTAAGACTGACGGTAGTTAACTACAGATATGGACAAGATCAGACTTGACAAAAATGTTCCTGCTGAGACAGATGGCACCTTATTATGGGACAATCTGAGCAGGTTTGTTGTACTACAAAAGTTAGCTTGCACAATTGTACACAGTTAACACACATGTATTGAGTATCCTTCACTGACAAATCTATTTAAATGCAGAATCTAAAAAATATCATTAAAATAATCAACAATTAGTAATTAATAAGAGAATTTCTTGGGTTATACCAAATAGATTTATCTGTTATCGTCAATTTCAGTGAAAAGAAATCTAAATCTATTTCTAAATCTATTTGTACAACATACAGTATAAAAAAAAATTAAAAAATCCAGTTCCATTACATTTGATTGACCTATGGTACACAATTAGGAAAGGAACCTCAACCAATGAAATATTGAACAACTAAATTATAGTCATGAAGTTTTATGATACATGGTACAAGGGTGCAAATAAAGCAATTGAAAGAGTTACTACAATCATACTAAAATTAATTTTAAAAATGAAACTATTCTTTCAAAATTAGTTTCTATGGAAAACAATAAATAATTTTATTCAAACAGAATATTTACCAATCTAAGATATTGCAAACCAAAAAATAAACTTAAAGAGGTCTGATAAAAGATGTCATTAACAGAGTTTTGTGTACAGTAAATTTAAACTTCTGTGGTATATATTCAGCCCTCAAAATTTGCGATAGCTATCAGCAACTGAAAAAAACTTTTGCAAAACTGATCGGTGACAGCATTTTTATCATTATCTGGTATTGACTTTGTTATTATTTAAACTAAATTGCTGTCACAAGATGATGTTAATTTTTAGGGCTGAGTATTAAAATTTAACAGTAAACCAAAAGAAATAGAAGCATAACATTTAATAAAAATTTACTTTTATTATTGTTATTATTTTTTGTACATCCTGCTAATAAAACTAAATTCTATTTGGCCTTTAGGTTTAGATTTTGAGCAATATTCATTTAACAAGGCAATGTAAAAAAAAACATGAAATAGATTATATTCAGTAACTATCAAATGAATGTAAAGTGACGTATTCAACATATTCTCTCTATTAATTATAAAGTGTAGGTATTCAACACATTCTATCTATTAAATTGACTGTTAGATAAATGTAAAGTGATGGTGTTCAAAGCATTCTATCTATTAATTTGACAATTAAATAAATGTAAAGTTATTTATTCAACACATTCTATCTGTTAATTTGACTAGTAAATAAATGTAAAAGGATGGTATTTAACACATTCTATCTATTAATTTCTATAAATGCAATTTAAATGATGCAAGCTGATAAAAGTTCAAAACAAAAAAAGAAAGAAAAGAATATCCTCCATTACTTAGCTTAAAATAAATAGAAAGCAATCATAACGACCTCTTAAGAATGAGAAGTGGTCGATCATGAAACCACCTTGAATAGTCAGACGAGCATCCCAACATATACAGCACAGAAGTGAACAAATACAAGACAATATTTACATGTTATTTACACCTGTGTATATACAACAATCAACATATTTACCATACACAGCATCAACCATATAGAAAGATAATAAAAACATAAAAGTGACATATCAAAAGACTTGCACATAACTCTTCCCTGACAAGCACAGCAATAAACAAGCATAGTAGTGGAAGATCCAAAGGAATTCATGTTTATTTATGTTTTAAATGCATTATATAATTTTCTTTATCCACTCATGGGTCGACTTGATTATGGCACCCCACATCAAGACAATTCTGGATCCACAAGTACTACAGTGGTGTTATGTTTACCATTTTCCTACAACATTGATAATAAAACTGAGAAGCACAGAGAATGCTGTTTAGTTTAGAATCAGATGGATAATAAGCACATTTATTTAGTAAATAACACAAGTGGTTTGAGTTGACAGACTAGTTATTTCACAGAAATCAAAATACATGTGCTCACTATCTGTTCAGCCTAGGTGTATTCAGTGATTAGAAAACTTTCACCATTACAGGTCCCAACCCTACAGCTGTATCATTCCAACTTAAGCAAAGTATTTTTATGACATAGTTTAGAGATCAACCAACCATAAGTTAAATTAAAATAATATTTTACTTTTGGACATTTCTTTTTACCTTGGACATAAGCAAAACAAATAAAATAAATAAATAAACTGATATACACTGTAAAGAAAAAAGAAATTGTCAAAATAAAAAGCCTCACTGTGTATGATAGAGATAAAAAAAAAAAAATCTCCTTTCAACCATTATTTTCAAAATAACAACCAAAATATTAATATATCAATTTTATTTTGACTGACAAACCAAAGTTTTAGTGAAAAAGTCTGTAAAACAAGTAATAAAATAACAAGGCCACAATATATTTTACATACAAATTGGAACTAGTGTTATGAGGTTTCATTACATCCCAATGTTCAAAATACAGTAGTCTCAAGTGATCATCAAAAGAGTAATCTAACAACAGCTGTTCAAAAATCACTAAAATGGAACAGTTAAAATGGACTGATTCAGTACTGAAATTTCATTCACTTACAAAAATCCGAGTGAAATAAGAAACATTTAGAACTACATTTCTTTAATTTGCTGGGTTAACGTTTAACAGTGTGTTGGGTGTTATCACACTGCACATACTGGGACCAAAAGTCAGGGATGTAACAGGTTTCCAGAAAAAAAACCACCCTGAAAATTGTGGATGAAACCTCTCTGCCAATGCACAAAAAAGCATGGAACAATGCAGTGAACAATCAGCAAACACAACCAGAAGTACCAAAACCCAGATGTAGCTGATGAATGAGTGCTTTTGTTCCCTGGAAAAAAAAAATTCAGACGAAAGGAAATTGGAAAAATATTCTGACAAATAAGAACTACCGGATTTTCAGAGAAAACCAGAAACATTCCATCCCTGATAAGTTCATCTGCTGTCCACAAATTTCTGGATCAGACAGAGGGTTGTTTGGAAATATAACAGAATTTTGTCCTATTAATGACATTACTTATGGGTTAAATATGTGACTGCCATCAGATTACTTTGAAGATTGTTGAGGCACTGAAGAAACAGACAAAAATAACTCTTGAAACTGAAATGGGGATGTCATGATGGGTGGTAAAGCATATTAAGGCCTTACCACCTCAAACAAAACATAAGAGTTGGAACTTCAAACCACTTTAGTCTTTTGTATTTCTTCATCATAAATTAAGCACCATGGCTGAAAGTTCAAAAAGCAACAACAACAAAATAAAAATGTTCCAAACTGTCCTCAGTTTCAATTGTTTTCAAATGAAACATACATCTGTCTGTGCATAACATAGAATTATATCTAGGAACATCATATGCTATGGATTTTTTTACTGCAGTGCGATAAAATTCAATTTATAAAACATTATAGGGAAAGAATGACTATTTGTGAGACAGAGTTCCAAATACCATATTTTGAAGTTAGACATGCACTACTAGTCAATTAATAAATATCTATTAGGACCAAATCTTGTTCAAGTATTGATAGTTTCAACTACAGTATGAAGAATCTGCTTTAAATTCTCTAAAAGCAAACAAATCCCAGTTGAGAGTGCGTTTTTACAGAAATATCCTCTTGCTGTCTCAGATACCAATTGTAGCCACAAACTGTGTGTCGTCTTAATGCTTGTGCAGTGTTAACTTCCATAGCGATCCTAAAACCAAAATACATAATGTTACCTTCTTTAAAATACAACAAAACACACTGATAATAAAGTGATATTAGTATGATTATCATATTTTTGTGATCATGTAACATTCTTGAAAGATACTACATACTGGAATATAAAAAATGGGTACATGTACTTATAATTAATTAAATTAATATGGGGAGACTGAGTGAAAGGAATATACATAATAATATAACCAACAAATATCTTAACATACTTCAAATTGTTTTAGCAGTTTCATTTAAAATCATACCAAATTTAAACAAAAAGCTGCAACAAACTGTTATTAACAGAGTCATAGCCATGTATACTAACACCATACATAAACAATGGAGTCACATAATTTTCACGTATATATTTACTATCAAACAATCTGAACATGTACATGATAATACAACAAACTGTAATGCATGACATTTAACAATAGTTTTCTTACAACACAAAATCCATCAAAAGTGTTGTATATAAGATATACATGTATATAATTTTCAGATATCAATGGATATTTTATATATAAAAAAAAAAAATCATCTCTTGAATGTAACGTATACAACAAAGTGTTATGAACAGTTTAGTGACAGCATCAAGGTTCAGCATTTAATATGAGTTCCAGGCCTTGTATGCCGATTTATTGCCACCGGTGTGTTTACAGTATGTTAAAACAGCAGCAAATCAAAGATGATATTTCTTATTTCAAAGAGTGCAGTCTAAAGCTTCGATTCCACACCAACTGCATACGCAGGAATTCTTTGGGGTGGGGTGATGTTAAGTATTGTGTTGCTAATTGCTATGCCAAATTTCAAAGATCATTACACTATTCTGAGATAGAAAATGAATTACTGGTAATTATTTAACAGATGGTTATTATACAATTATGATTGTGATGCTGAAAAACTATGTATATCTAAATATTACACATCATTACATGAAGAACAATTGTAAATACTGATATAGGTACATTTAAAAACAGGTTTCTTATTTATGGTTAATCAAATTTGTTCATCCAGCCACCTCTACTAAGCAGCCACCTGCATTATAAGGCCAGCTAAACAACGATCACACATTACTTAAAAACAATTTAAGGTTCACAAATTAAGGATAAAATGTAATTTGATATCACAGTAAATAATCATTTAAGTTAAATGTATCTTTTATTTCACTTTTTCGCTGGGCAACATTTGTTTAACTTGACCCATTTTACAGCCAACTAATATGTACTTCCTATGACCTGGTTTATAATGCAAATGGTTATAAACACAACCTGCATGTACTGCAAAATTGTGCATGCAGAATATGTAACGCGTGTGCAGAATGTGTTCATCACAAATTCACTGAAACAACAATCAGTCAGCACACAGTAGAGCTAAATCTGGCACCAAATGACACCATTTTGCATTCTACAGAACAAGTCAAAATTTAAAAAAAAAACTATTTTTTTCTTGTGGGGGTGGGGAGGGTGCTGGATTGATTTTGTTATTATTCCTACTATATTTCGTTCATGTGATGTAACATGAATAATGAAATGTCAGTTCAAATTACATTAGACACATTTCGAACAAGTCAACAGAATTATCATTAAAAGTTTTGAGAAGTACATGTACAAGTATATGACAAGTTGCGTCCCTAGAATTTCAAGGTTCTAACTTTTAAGTTAGTGGGTTTTTCCTACAAGATAGAACCACATAATTCAAAGATCACAAAATATCAAGCAGCCACTAAAGCCTCAGACACTAATTACTGTACAGTACAATCAAATATATCATTGGGTATTTTTATTTTATTGTTAACATTGCACATTACATGTACTTATAATTGTTTTGCTTAAAATATCTGTTTTGTCACATCCAATGTGTTAATGGTCATCCTGGAAACTCAAAACATATGAAACGAAACAAAAGTGAGGATTATGTCTTTAATATGGTATGTTGCTTGAGGGTCAAATAAAAAATACAATCAGATTAGTGACTTTTTCTTTTCTTAACTGGAAATACATGACTATATATATATATATATATATCTATATCTATAGAGAATAACCTCGATTTTGGG
>JAULBS010144282.1:0-12533 GCA_032355785.1 Symmetromphalus regularis | reverse complement strand
TCCTTTTTATTATTATTATTATCTTCCAAATGGATTTTATGGATCCGCCACTGATGTAGCCTATATTTTAAAATATAGATCCCAATAAATCGGAGCTTAGGCTATCTATATTTAAAAAATAAAAAATAAGGATTGCAAATTAACCCTTTAAATAAGTAGTCTCAAAGTTGCACAAGATGGCAGTCGAAAAATACATTTTTGTTGATTATTATATTTCAAAGAGTAGACTTATCAACAGTTATATGCACACACAAAACTATTATACATTAAAGCAATTTGCTAGCAGAAAATTACTAATAAATAGCACAATTATATTTTAAAATGGCAAAATAAATAGGTCTATTAATGCACATTTAATACAATAGGCTAGTCGAAAATTATCAAATGAAAAGAATAATTTTTGATTTAAAATCGAGGATTATAACTCCCTTTAAGATATTCCTTAAAGTTAAAAATAATTATTTTAAAATACCTATTTTGTGATTCAGATGCCAGGTTTGAGCAAAGCGCATTCCAGGCCATATGAAATTTAAAGGCATAGTCCCAGGTAATTTAAGGGGCTTTGTGGTCTAAAAATTGATTACGAATGAAACTTACATACATTTGTTATACTAGAACTTGTTTTCATATCACGCAAGACATTTAACTGAACCATGGTATAGGGAATTCCACGTCGAGTTGATCGAGTTTTTCACATTTAAGGCAAAATAAATTGCTACAAAATGTTTTTGCAGCTGCAAAAATATCCAGAATTTTTAAAATAACGGCTAACGGGGGAATACCCGTCAATTGTCTCGTAATACAGTCAAACCTGTCTTAAGCAGACACCCAAGGGAGTAAGAAAACATAGTCTATTAAAAATGGTGGCTGCTTAATACATGTTAAATTATACTAAATTAGCTGATATGGGAGAGAATAAATGTGGCTGTTTATGACAGGTGGCTGCTTAAAGCAGGTGGCCGCGTAGGCAGGTTTGACTGTATGTACGTCACACCTTCAACGGAAAAAAAATGTTGTTGTTTTTTCGATTTATTTGTCCATGAGCATAATCCATTATTATTTTTAAAATATTGAAAATAAGCGAAATGCGGTGGTTATGTAAGCAGCTGAATGAAGTATTTCTATGGACAATAGAAAATTAGCATCATTATTATATATTTAAAATTAATTTTTTGTTTGAAAATTAATTAGGTCACGGGTCCATGGGAGTATACGTTTAATGTCTCATGGAACATAATATCATCCAAAAAATCAACATTTAACAGATGCCAAAAAGTTGCGTTTTAGGCCATCTAAAATAAAAATATACCATAGAAGAATGCTAACGCACTGGCGTACACAAGACATTTCCTACTGGTTAATATCTCAGTGGACCCATTTGCAGTTTGGGCTATTTTCCTTTTCAACCAGTGGTCTACAACTGGTTCATCAAAGGCCGTGGTATGTGCTGTCCTGTCTGTGGGACAGGGAATATAAAAGACTCCTTGCTGCTTATAGGAAAAAGTAACCTATGTGGCAGCAGCGGCTTTCCTCTAAATAAATATGTCAGAATGACCATACTGTTTTATTGACGTCCAATAAACGATGATAAGATGAAAATCAATGTACTCTAGTATAGAAGCGTTGTTAAATAAAACAAACTTTACTTTTTGGCTTGCTGGTAAGTATTATACTTTTCATACAGATGAGATGAGCCCAAACTGGAACGCGACTTCGGTAATCTCGGCCTAGTAATTTACATTGTATGTAGATAGTTTTACTGTTATGCATGCATTGCTTGGTTCATTACTTTTTATACAGTTGGGATCCTTTCAGGCAAATGATAGCTTACTGTAAAAACCACTAATAGATGTTGTCTAACGAGGCCCCCAGCATAAAAAAAATGAGATTTTTTTTTTTTTTTTAGAAATAAATAAAACAAAATGTGGAAAAATTACCTTTTATTTTTATCACATGTACATATGTATGAATCATGATTATTTTACACACAAACTTTAGCACGTCAAAGGCAGCTTGTGTCATGTTTACTGGTATTCATATATCAACATACATATATACATACAGATATCGTATATATCTATATTGCCTATGATGAATATGGCCATGTTTAATTCAAGAGACCTGTTGATCCGTTGTTTTCCAATTTAATTTGTAATCACAGCCCTCTTCGTTGCGACCGAATTGGTCGCATATGCGACCTTTTTTTTAATTTGGCGACTGAAAGATTGCATGCGGTCGCCCACGTGGCGACCAAGCAAAAGTTAATGTAAACATTAGTTATCGCTAACCCTAAACCTTCCCTCGATTTTTTCCGTCAACATCGAGTCTCTAACAAAGTGATTTTCCATATGTATACGGTCCGTCGGAAACGATCGAGGGAAATATGCAATGCAAATGGCGACAACTGTAACAAATTTGTGCAAACCAAAAATGGGTTATGCAAGGACGGATCTGCGGGACCCCCACGCGAACGAAACGATCGTTCGCGCAATTTGTGCAGCCCTTAGTTGCTTGTACTCCGAGAAAAAATTATATAGAAACCTTATTTAGAACATTTTACACAATTCGGTTATGCAAAATACATTTGCATTGGTGCAGGACTGCAACAGCGATTGACACGTCAGTGTCGTGATGTGTGCTTAGATAATTCAGGGCCATTATTGAAGGTGATGGATACGTAGCGTGCCAAACAATCTGAACGTACCCACGACGATATTACAATAAAATTTAATACTGCGTATACCATTGTCAAAAAGATGGCAGACAGACAGACAGACAGGCACACACACACACACACATACACACACAAAATGTGGCTCCTAAATATCTTTTTTGCGCCTAAAAAAATTAAACCAGGCGGCATCTGGCTCCTACACAAAAATGTTAAGGAAGAGGGCTGAATCATACGTTCACTGAGGCCATCCTTGATTAGATTTAATGTACTGTAATATAATCTAATCTAGTAAGCGTCGATATGGTGTATTTTGTAACCTAAAGTCGATTGCTAAAAACACGCACCTTGGATTTGTCTCATGCATTTTAATACGGTAGTAACACAATATTATCAGCAAACCACGTTAAAACGAGAATTTTCAGACACATGATATTGTTACTGTAGTTATGTGCTAACTCAAATGATTCCCATATAACAACGTTTCTACATGAAGCATTGTACGTGTTATTTCAATAATAATAATTTAAAAAAAAAACCTCTCAAGTAAATGTAATGGCTTTAACTTCACAAGTACTTTTCTAGTAAATTATCCGATATTTTTTCAAAGCCGATAAAGTTAATTACTAAGACAAAGTGTTTTTTACAGTAAACTATCATTTGCATGAATGGATCCCAACTGCATAAAAAGCAATGAACCAAGCATGCGTAACAATAAAAATACCAACGTAAGTTAGGGTGCCGAGATTACCGGGGCCGAAATTACCCTTATTCGCTCAAACTTAGGGCCTGTAGCTTCAGATAAACGAACCAATGAGCGAAGGATTGAAACAAATCATGGACTGTCGAAGATAATATAAAAGATAGAAAAACAATAAACAAATTTAACATATACTGAATACGATAGCCAATACATTTTCAATTGCATATATATGTACAAGTTATGAAGTTTATAAACAGCATTCATTATCGTTGACATTGTGATTGTAAAATAAACATATCAATGTTCTCCAGGTCGGCCAAGACCCATAGGCCTACAGTACTGATAAGCTTTAAGTCAACTTACTCATTTCCAAAAGCATGTAATCCATGGTAATTTTTATATGATTCCACCATTCTCAGATAATTGGGGGTGGGGGGGGGGGTGTCCTAAGACATTTCAATGCTTTTTAACATTGTAGGTGGGTTGTCAAAATTAAATACCAGAAAATTACAATGGGAAACATTTTGTGACCAAAGTGGAATCTGGATGCATTGGACTCTCATCCACGAACAGACGCCGGTAAACCGACTACGCCTCATGTTGTCATTGGCGTTGCTTGGGTCATTTTTCTTGTGAGGCAAACTTTTTATTTCTCGTATTTTAATCAACTTTTATAATATTAATCACATGAAATTTTTTTCTGCAAAAAAATCTAGTGAGGCAGTTGCCAGTGCCTCATTGCCTCAATGGAAGCTACGCCACTGGTTATATAACGGTCATATTAATTGTTATGAATTAGACTGAATCCAAAAGGATAGTGTGTTCAAACCCCTCAGTATATTTTTCAATGTAGTGCTTCACGACTGATCAGTCTGATTTCGTTATCAGACATTGGACGATTATCCAGAACACCGGACGGGCTGCTTATTGATTATTGGTTATTGATTGACATCCTGTCCAGTTTGGACTATATACCCGCTATAGAGCAAAGCCCTGCAATTTGCTGGGAACAAATGATTCGTTTTCCGAGCTAACAATTACAAGAAATATCTAGATATACAATAAAATTGCCAACTTACGCGCTGATTACATCCCATTTCACAGTAAATTCCACAATATCCACTGATTTTCATCTACAGCAGCTGGCACATTTAAAAAAATGGCGTTCGAACAAATACGTCACAAATACGAAACTTTCAGGAAAGGGAAGGGGAGGAATGGGAAATAAAGGGAGGGATTGTTGGCGTGTTGGAGAAGTGGCGTTGCGTGTTGTAACTAAAAATAGTAATATATTACATTGTGACTGATTTATTTTATTTTTTAATGACTCCACAGAGATAGCGGATAAACTGAAAGTTTCGTATTCGTTACGTATTTGTTCGACCGCCATTTTTTGTTTTAATGTGTCAGCGTTTGTAGATGAAAATCATTAGAACAGATATTGTGAGATTTACTGTGAAAAGGGATGTAATAAGTTGACAGTTTTCTTGTATATCTAGATATTTCTTGTAATGTTTTAGTTGGAAACCGAAGTATTTGTTGCCAGAAATTTGCACCAATGCATCGTATGGGTCGCGAACTGAACATACTGCAAATCAATAACAATAATCAATAAGCAGTATGTTCCTGGACAAATTGGACGATTAGTATGTATGTACTATCATCTGTGTGTGAAACTAAATAAATGCTTCTAATACAGAAGAATATAATCTAAGCGTGACGCCAAGTTTCTTACAGAGATTACATAACGAGATCCCGTATGACAATGGGTGTGTTCATTACGAGTGGAAGGGAAAGCAGCTCTTTTGTTTTAGTTGGTGCCCTAAATAGGTTGGAGGAAATCAAGTTGTAAAGCGGACCATAGATTTTGTAATTACGGATAAGTACCAGTCGGAATTATTTAAAAAAAAAAAAAGAGAAATCGTTTTAAAATGTCCAGTCCAGTTATCAAAGATGGAGAGAAAGAAAAGAAGAAAAAGAGAATTCTTAAAGCTGATTCGTCACAGTCTATAATAGAGACCAAGAAGGCAAAAATTGCAGACAATCTGTCACGGGTAATTAAATGTTCTGTTCATAGATAATCATAATGATGGTTGCACACCATCATAAATCATGATTATAATTTGAGTACAGTATTGTAATTTTGGTATTTTGGAGTTAATTCAGTTATTTACTTGTAGCAAACAATACATTTGTAATTGTTTATCACTAATCTATTGAAATATGCCACTTGTAACTGTAAGTTGTAACTACAGGTACTAATCTAGGATAGAAAAAGTGGGAGAAGTTACTTCTCCCTTCCCATAACTTGGCATAAGAAATGGGAAATGTTTGATAAAAATGGGAGAAGTAAACCGACCAAACCATATTACTTGAATAGATATGCTATTGAAATTTTTTACTACTGACAAGAAACGAAGTTAATAAAAACCGTGTGATCTTTGTAGTTGCCAGAATCACAACATAATTATTTCCTGCAAAAGAATAGCCATAAGAGTAGCATTCAACCAATCAAAACCACTGTCTTTGAAACTGCGGAAAATTAATTAGTTGACCTCATTGCAGGGTACATATTTTAGCAAAGCTAAATTAAAAGCATGCGTGCAGATCAATCTCCAATGGCTTTGAAAGCTAGCACTGAATCAACAGGCAAAACGTTTTTAACAAAGTAACTGGAATTCTTGTTCATATTACATAACCGAATGAAGCTCGACATGGTCTATTCCGCATTACCAGAAATAGAGGGTCTTTAGCAGGGGACAATAAACCTGCATCATGCTAGATTTGTTACTTGATTGTATGTAAAGGTTAGGGGATGTTTTTGGTTGGCATCACAAATTGGTGTCACTGTCAAACGTGAATTGGGATTTGTTTTTCACTTTTTCGAGCAAAGTATTATGGCGACTTCGACTTCTCACTACTACTAACAAGTCGGCGACTTGGGCAAACATTCGACGAAAAAAACACACCATTTCGCCAGCTAGATTAGTGCCTGAACTAATAGTGCACCTATGATTACATGGTAAAAATCATGCAAATTTCTTAATAATAATACACCAAATACCAGTTTCCAAACCTCACATGATCTGGTAAAATATTTGCTGGGAGCTTTCTAACTGGTTCATTGATAGCACATTTCTTTCATGAACATTTTCCCCAAAAGCAATTACAGTAATTGAAAATTCTTTCTATTTTACAGGAATTTCATATTTCACAGTTCCAGGCAGAAGAAGAAGAGGTTGCAACCCGAAATCCTGAGAAGGATCTAGACATCTTTAAAACAGCCTGCAACAACATTCGCCAGTCAATTGTAGAAATCAGACAGCTCAAGACAAAGAAAGAACGTGTAAGTGAATGATTAAATAATGATATAGAAAGAGAGTCCTAACCCTCACGTTAAAGTTAAATTCAACCTTGTTCAATCCCTCGTATGATAATCCCTTTACAATACCCTTATTCTAACCATGAATATTATTTTATTACATCCATACACAGGGGCGTACATTAAACTTTTTTAGATACCAGCCAGCCGGGCCGGTAACCTGGGAAAATGAACCAGCACCCCAAATTTCCAACCAGACCCCCCCCCCCCCAAATAATTCCAAGTGGCTGACCATCTGTTCACATTTAGGCCAAGAATGCGTGAGTGAGAGGCCGGAAACCGGTAGTCTTGTGCATTAAACATTGTGAACTTGCAGCGCAAAATGGTATCTGTAGCAGACAAAGTTTGTGATGTGATCGTTGTCTGTCACCTTTTGGAGTTCAGTTTTGTGTTCACTTCGGAGAAATCTGAGGTGGTGAGCCAGGCGGATGATTATCAATACTGAACTCACCCGATGCAATTTGAACCCAACTCGGGTGGGTGGGCGACCGCTAAACAACACCACTGCATACACAGTTACAGAATCTTCTGTATGAAGCAATGCATTTACAGAAAGAGATAACCAAGTGCCTGGAATTCAAGTAAGACTATTTATGTACACGTGTGTACTTGTGATGGGAACTCTTTATAGTACTTTGTAGGGGTGCAACGATATGGCCAAAACTGATATATATATATTATTAATTAATAATTATGGTTTAATTATTACTAGTGTTATGCAAACTCCAATAACTTCATTATTTTCTTTTGCAGAATACCTCTGAAATAGAAAGCAAACGAATTGATGCAAGTCTCCAGTTTGTTGTGTTAAAAAAGTTGAACCGGTTATCACATTTTAGATGTCGGAAAATGCGAGAGGCAACTGGTGAGGTAAGAAAGACTGGTTTTCATATTAACATGTTACTCTTGACATTTTAAAGCAAAATAATTCATTAGAACTTCAACCCCTCCAATTAAGAAAATGTCTACCAGTACAACAAAAGAAATGCTGTGGAGAAATAGTATCCATGGCATTTTCCATGCCAATTTTAGAGTAAAGTATACTTTATTTCTAATATAATAATTAAAAAAATACACATAGAAAGAAAAAAATTTGTCTGCTGCAGAGAATGAAGATTTCTAAGGCAAACTCCATGGCATTGCTGACTGCCACGAGCAATTTCAGTGGTTGGAACTCTCAATATTTATTTGTTGTGAATGTGTAATTACATATAAATGAAAAATGTCATGTTTGTAAATACATATTATATTTTCTATTGTGTGGAACCTTAATTTATTTCTCATACATGTACTTACATTCAGATTAAATAAGTATTGTGTCTTTCAGGCAAAACAGAGAATAGGTCAGTATCATCTACAGTTACAGAATCTTCTGTATGAAGCAATGCATTTACAGAAAGAGATAACCAAGTGCCTGGAATTCAAGTAAGACTATATTAATGTACACATGTGTATTGTGATGGGAACCAATTGTAGTACTTTGTAGGGGCGCAACAATACGGCCAAAACCGATATATCTCATTTCACGAAACTATATTGCGATATGCATTGTGCTCGGCCAGTATTGCAATATACCGGTATATTGTTGCAGCCCTAGTACTTTATTTTAATTAATAAATTAGTGTGGACTTGTAACTTGGGCCAAACTGTCAATGTTTGAGTTTGTTGATTATTTACAACATCACTAATGTATATATACTGTAAATCATGAAATTAATGCACTGTGATCAGCACACACTAAAAAGCATATTTTAATGTATCATGGGTTAAAAATAAAATGGGCTAATTAATTACTGTATTGATTAGATTTTATATTTTTATACATTAATTTTATGGTTCACTGCTTTAAACAGAAGAAGTGACATTAGCAGATATTTATAATTATCATTGGATATCATTCATCAGGACCGTAGCTAACATTTTTCTCATGTGGGAAAGTAAAGGCACTGATTTTCCATTTCAGACTATCCCCTTTTCCATTTCAGAATTTAACATTTTTCGTATTTTTTTTCATTTTCATTAAATTTTAGGCCTATAATTTCATTTGAATTATGGTGAATATTATAAATAAATCAGTCCAAAATATGTAATAAATTTTTAGCTTGCATAATTGTAGAGTATTTGAATCACAAAAAAAAAATATATATATATTTAAATAAAAACGTCCTGTTTTCTCCATTAAATCCATGGAAGCATACGAACCAAACAACTGGTGATCATCAAACTAATTTGGCGTAACGCATACAAATATTAGTGTTGTCAGGTATGTTTTCAAACTGCTGATGGAAAATCCTTTTAATTAATAAACTGCCTTTTTTGGAGACGAGTAATAATGTTTTTGGAGAAAATCAGGAATTCCATTTCAGATATGTTTTTCCATGATTCCATCTGCATTTCCGTTATCATGGAAAATCAGTGCCTCTAGGGAAGCAATAAGGTGAAGAAAAATTTCTTAAGGGAAGGTGAAGAATGGGACAGATAAAGCAAACATTTCTTACTTAATTGTTATTTTATATTGGTAAATGCCTCGATGTCGTCCTGCCTCCCACACCATGTTAATTGTAAATTTAAACATACCTGCAAGTTATTAAACTTAATAGTTTTCACAATAATAGTAACTTTTCTTGAAATAGTAATACATTATATCAGTTTTACTTAATACATATTACAAAGAGTTAAAAAAATAATATATATATATATATATAATAACTATATATATATTTTTATATAATATATATATTGTTTGTTTGTTATTTTAACAAATAGATCCAAGGATGAAGAGATTGAATTGATTGATGTTGAAGACTTTTACAAAGAAGCACCTACTAACATTTCCAGACCTGTACGTACACTTTCATTTCTTTCATATTTTAACTAATACATTTCCCGCACTGTATACATACTTTGACAAATACATAATTATATTTCCAAACCTGTATGTATACTTCATTCCTTCCATAATTCATCTTACAGATAGTTCTGGCTTATGTTTATATTGCCACTCTAATCTTGAACAGAATAAATAATATATTATTAGATATTGGGTGTTTTTAAACTTTTAAAATGCAGCAACATCTTATAAATGGAGATGTGTGGATATATTGATTAAATTTGACAGAAAGAATGCAGATTGATTTATTATAATTTGAATAAGAGATTTAGAACTAGTTGAGTCATTGTATTTGACTTAAATATAAGAAATTACTTGAAATTCTGTTTGTGTATTTTCTTCTGTTTCAGAAAATAACTAAAAATGATCCGCACCAGTTAACTCTATCCAGATTGGATTGGGAGCTTGAACAAAGAAAACAGTAAGTATTAAGTTGCGACTTTACAAGGAAAATGAACAATTGAATAAATCTTAACTTAGGATACCTATAACAATTTGAATAACCAATTTAAGGATGACGCTGATTTTCATTTGTGACAGGCCTATACAAGTATATATAAGGCTACGATTTTCTTTGTGGGTTTTGTGGTTTGTTTTCTTTATTGACACCTCTAGAGCACATTGATTTATTACTCATCAGCTATTGGATGTCAAATATTTGATAATATTGACACATAGTCAAGTATGGGCCAGTCTCTTACATGTTTTGAACCACTGTCTTCAGCTTGAGAGTCTGATGTCCTATCTAAGGCTGTGATAATCACATTTTTCAATTTAGTAAATATTCTTAACTGAATCTGTTGCTGCAGGTTTTCTCTTTTGAAGCATTCAAAATTAATAAACTGGTTAGTGTACAAAGATGGAAGTCTTCAGTGGTATCAGGTTTTCATAATACAACAAAACAATTTGATTAAAAATAAAATGCACTCCTTGTGGAGCTGTATGGAGTTTCATAATACAGCAAAACCATTTGATTAAAAATAAAATGCACTCCTTGTGGAGCTGTATGGAGTTTCATTATACAGCAAAACCATTTGATTAAAAATAAAATGCACTCCTTGTGGAGCTGTATGAAGTTTCATAATACAGCAAAACCATTTGATTAAAAATAAAATGCACTCCTTGTGGAGCTATATGGAGTTTCTCAATACAGCAAAACCATTTGATTAAAAATAAAATGCACTCCTTGTGAAGCTGTATGGAGTTTCATTATACAGCAAAACCATTTGATTAAAAATAAAATGCTCTCCTTGTGGAGCTATATGGAGTTTCTCAATACAGCAAAACCATTTGATTAAAAATAAAATTCACTCCTTGTGGAGCTGTATGGAGTCTCATGTACTTTTCAGCATTTTTGGACTTAATGCACTTTTATCTCTGAATGTACAGTTATTTAATGTAGTAATATATATTTTTTTGTCTTTAAGGTTAGCTACCAAGTTGAAGGAATCACAGACTAACAAAGAGTTGATCACTCAAGAAATCACAACTAAGGAAGAGTATTTGGAAAGTCTCCAGCCCAAGCTTTCTTCTATACTACAGGTACAAAACTGTCTATTAATATTTTTATTAATCAAGTACCTCTAATATGTAGCAAATAGCCTCCTTCTTATGTGTCGCAAAGGACCAATACAAAGGAGTCAGGTATGAGCCCATAAGACTTTCTTTCGGTATATTTCTCTTGTACCACTAATAATTTTGCCTGCATTAAAAATGTAAGTTTTCTTTCTATTATTAAGACTGTCGATGAACAGATAGTACTTGGTTTTATTACTAAAGCAGATAGACTGTAAATCACCATTTTCTGGAAATTAACTTAATTGTTTAATGTAACAAAATATAGCACTAGTGCACCTATTATCAACTAATAATAATACAAATGCCCTCAGACATATAACAAGGCCAATATGAAAACATCCATTTAGTAACATAATAATGTAGATATCTAATATTAAACCTCATCTGTACAAAAGTGTTGGCATTTGAGTTTGTCTGTATGTAAACCTGCATTGTAAGTTATATGTTTTCACATTGTGTTTGAAGGCAACAAAGCCAGTGCAGAATTACTTGGGGATGCCATATGACGACATCCGAGAACAGCATCAAACAGCCTACCACCTTCCCCATCCCCTGTATGTACTGTATATGCAGACGAGTGCATTCCAAGAGGCATGTGGTAAGTGAGAAACAACAAGTAATGGTTTGAGATACAATTACTAAGTTATGTATCATAAATAAGTTATGAGTAAGATTGTTTTGAATCTTGATAAACAGTGTAATGTTTTGAATACTAAAACACATAATTTATATAAATTTTATCCTTGATAGGTGTATCATATGTTATATTGACATTTTTCTGTTATTACTGCTTTTTCTGTCTATTGTTGTTTTATATTTAATTTAAATATTTACATTATTTAAATAGAAATATATAGAAGGAAGTAGTGTTGAGGAAGATAACTTTTTAAGTGATGTACAGCATTTAATGCATAATACCTCTTTCAACCGCTGCAATTAAGAAAATGTCCACAGCAAAATAAATGCTGTAGAGAAATTGTGTCCAAGGCAATTTCCATGGCAATTTTAGCATATTTAAGTATACTTAATTTTTAATAATAAAAAACAAATCTACCTTGACAAAAAGTTTAGTCCACTGCAAAATAAAGTGCTGCAGAGAATGAAAAACCACGGCATTTCAGTAGTTGCTCTTCATGGCAGACAAACATAAACATGTCTTATGTTATATTATACAAACTAAAAATGCATTTTGTTGTGCTTCAACTGTTGTTCTACTGTAGACAAACATAAATATGTCTTATGTTATATTATACAAACTAAAAATGCATTTTGTTGTGCTTCAACTGTTGTTCTACTGTAGACAAACATA
>JAULBS010144271.1:0-12534 GCA_032355785.1 Symmetromphalus regularis | reverse complement strand
TCAGCACCAGATTAATAATACTTTTTATAAATAACACAGAAAAATATGTGTAACACTAAAAAATTAAAACCTTTATATATTTCTAACAATGACTTTTAAAGCCAAATTGTGAATTTATTTTTTTCCATTTCTTGGGGGCCACTAACACATTGTTATCGTACCTACTCCTTTGTTGCCATATTTGATTTTTTGTTTATAATTATTTGTTTATGTTTTGTAATGGATAAGTGTCACACCCATGGAATCCCCCCATTGGATACTAAACCATTCTTATTTATTTTGTTAAAATGATAATAGACTAATTTTTTTACCATACCTGATAACCTTACCACTTTTGTACATTATAGTTTGACACCCATAGCTACATGTAATAGCTGATGCTTTTTTGTATGTGCTGGGGTGTCGTAAATTCATTCATCAATTCATTCATGTTCATTTTTTTTCTTATCTGACTTTTGTATTGTCAGAACAATTTCTAAATGTCCATTTTTTTAAATTAATAACTTGTCAGGGTTATATCTAAGTTCAGTATTTTGAAATATCTCCTCAAAAATATTCTTATAATTAAAAAATTAAATATCATTTTCTTTAGGTTCATTTTAATTTGTTTAACCATCCTAAACATGATAAAGTTCCACTTTATTACAGGCCATAGTCTTTTTTTTAAATTTAGGTATATTTAATTATGTATAATATTTTAAAAAACATCTTAGTATTTTGAAATCAGTTTAATTTTTTTTTTCATGGTCCTGTCTTATATGATTTGGTTTCATCATCATCATTAAAATGTATTTGTTAGATTTTTGAACTTCATGTACATTTAAAATAAAATACACTGTTTTTGTAGAACTACACATTTTAGAAATATTTGTATATTTGAGCAGTAATGTTTATTTTAGAACTTAGTGTGTATTGTTAGAAAATGTTTAATTTTTGTATATTGTACACAGTTCAGGTTGATAATGGCTGCAGCAGTGTGTTTTTTTATGACGATTGTGGCACGTTTGTAAATTGGTTGTCTGTGTTGTGCGTTGCACATGTATTAATAGTTGTTTTCAATAACGAACTGTTGTTGTGCAATTTGAGTTGGTATGCTTGCATAATTGGTTATATTTTGTCAGTTTTTGCATTTCCATTGGTTATGCATATTTAGTTAGATGTCTCCCATTTTATAATGAATGGTAATTGGTAAATATGCATGCACTCGTGCTTTTGATAGACTATTCAATAAACACCCTCATTCTTTTAATTTATTGTTATACCGGACATACACATATATCTAAGTAGCAGTCTGATAACATGGGATAATGGTAATATATAACAAATCATTAACTTTTGGTTTGTTACTTTTCTCACAGCAAAAATAACCACCATCGCTCTTGCTTTTTTCATTCCATTTCTGATACCTGAAGATGTACAAGCTGCCAAAAAGACATACATGCAAGATTTATTTTTTGTTTTGTTTAATGACACCACCCGAGCACATTGATCTATTAATCATTGACTTTTGGATGTCAAACATTTGAAAATTTTGACAGTCATGTGTGAGCCAGCCTTTGATGGGTTTAGAACCATAGTCTTTAGCTTAAGAGTCCGATGTCCTACCACTGGACCACTGGTGTTCACTCACCAGCAGTAAAGAATTCTTTTCTCTTGAGATTTGTTAAAAGGATATTTTAATCATCTGTTCAAATTCAGTAGTTTGCATAGATGCGAACGTAAAATGTTTTATATTTGTCATGATTTTAATGGCCTAATAATTTAGCATTTTAAAACTTTGATTTTATGCAACATTTGTGAATGTTATAGGGAACATTTTCCTATAACGATGGCTTATCAAGTCTTATTTACCATTACACCATCTAAAATTAATTCAGAAATGGCTGAAATGTGACAAATTGTACATGGCTTGCATTTCAATAGGAATCCGGGGAAACTGGTTCCGATAACATACCCATAATATGAATCTTCAGTTTTGTTTTGTAAATTTACGTTTATTTCAACTGTAATGGAAAATATAATTTCCAGATAATGATTATATTAAGTATTAGACTTGGCATCAAAAGTCAAATTAGTCACTTGGCATACAGATAAAAAGAAAAAATCCATAATTGAAAACATTCATGATATAAAGTGGCTGTAATTCAGATGGACTCTTGTTGAATTTTGACAGAATGTGAGGCCTGTCATAGCCATAGTTTGCAAAGAAAGCACAATGTTAGCCAATGAATTTAGTGTTATTAAATGTACTGAAGTGCAAACCTTGTTAAAACACCTTTGTTTGTTTGGCAGCTACTCACACCTTTAGGTTGTGTGCACAGATACAAAACTAAATTTTGGAAATTTTAACAGCTTGTACATCTATTATTCTGTATTTCACTTTGACTTCCTTATCTGAAGTTATCATCTGTTCGTCTGTTTTCATATGAGTATATATTGTTTCTGTTTCTAATTTTGCTATTATGACATCTGAAAAACAAAACAAAAAAACAACAACCTTGACTGGGAACAGTTTTTTCTGTGAATACCTCCTCCCTTCCCAATTCCAATTTTTAATGGGTTTTTCTCATCTCCCACACCTAACTCCAGTATATAAAAGTACATCTTGCATCAGATTAGAATATACAAATGTTTAACTGCTATATGGTATAGTTTAAATGACAAAGCTGAACATAAGAAAGAACTTAACACAAGTAATAATTGTATAAAACATGAAAATGTATGTATCATTTTATAGCTATATTAAAAAAAAGGCTAAACATTTTTGAAAAGGGGCAGATTAAAATCAGAGATATAATTGCATTGAAAATTATTTAGAATTGTACATTAATCCTTCAAGTGGAAAGTGGATTTTTACAAAAGTTTCTGCCTCGAGTGAGTTTGGCTTCTGTTATTTGCAGACGCCGCTCCAACAGGTCCAGCTCGAACCACTACCACAACCTCCTGACCCCATTCCCACGGAGCATGAGTCATCGCCTATGTCTACTAACCTCGATAACCACGTTCCCACATACCAAGTTGTCTTCCCCTATGTTCCACCTCAGTTAGATAAAGTCTTCTATTCGCCCCCATCAGTGAATCACAATCAGAGTCATTCGGAAAATACTGACATTATAACCGACTCGCATGAAGAAAAAGCAGAGTGTCCACAAGTAGTCAGTTTTTCACTAGAGCCAGAAAAGTCCTACGTGTTGTATGAGACTCATTATGCTGAGGAACCCATTTCTCACATGGACCCAGAAGTGATTCCGGAAGCAATTTATTCTGCTGCATCTCTCGATAAAAAGTTGAATGTTGAAAGTTTGGAAACGAAAAAACTGGAATCATTTTCTTCAATTACGGACCTAACAGAAAGTGAATATGAATCACATAAAGAAGATAGTTCAGAACAAATGAGCAAATCAAAACAGGAGGGCAAAGGCAAAAATGGAGAAACCGGTGATAATTTCAATGTTAATGCGTCTACCACTACGGATGATAAAACACAAGAGAAAAAGGATGAGAATAGTAATGTTAGTATTGATAATAAAATGGTAAGTTGAACTATACCATGGCTTCTCAATGCCACTCTGTTGTACTGAAGCTGGAGGCGCTGCTGATTGCATTGTGTGCCAGCTTTGATTGGCCTGTTGTATCATGCTTACCTAAGTAACCTTCTTGTAGCAATGCTCACACAGCCATGTCAACCCTTACAAGTGTTAATCATCTCCAAACAAAATGGCATGAACCTCTCGCCTTGAGGACAATCTCAGATTGTGGGGCGGAAGTCCTGTGAAGTCTGAGTTTGTGCCCACGGAGAGCGTGTTTGAACCTTCATTGGATATGGGAATATAAAAAAAAAATTCATTGCAAGTTTTTTTTATTTATAGTATGCGGAACATACCCTCCCATCCCCCCAAAAAACTCCAACCCCAAAATAAAAGAAATTTTGAATGTTGCATATAGAATGTTATTTTAGATAATAATTAGAGCATGCATTGTTTTCAACTAACACAATAATTAACTTTTTAATATCAAAATATGTTATAATTGTATTTATCTTAATCTAAATGTCGTTTGTGAGTGAAAACCATCAACATTGTTCACCTGTAAAACCACTGCCATACAGAATACCTGAACCAATGGTTATTTAAGCAAGGTGGACTGAAAGGATAGGTACATGCACCAGTAGTCACTGACCTCCAGACCTGGATAAATCCTAAATCTGCCAGATTTTACTCCTATACTAATCCTATTAGAAATGCAGGTAACCGGTAGACCATCAATTAAATGCATAATTTATATGTTTGCAGCAATCTTTAACAAGAATCATTGCAATTTGATTTAAATCTTTAATACAAAAATTAAAACTAACATAATAACACCCTAGCACAGTTATTCAGCAGGTATGCATCTCAGGGCTATTTTCCGTTCCAACCAGTGGTCAACAACGGTTTCATCAAAGGCCATGTTATGTCCTGTCCTGTCTGTGGGACAGTGCATATAAAAGAACCTCTTGCTGTTTATCATAAAGAGTAGCCTATGTGGCAGCAGCAGGTTTCCTTTAAAAATATATCAGAATGAACATATGATAGACGTCCAATAGCCAATGATTAAAATCAATGTGCTCTAGAGGCATTGTTAAATAAAACAAACTACTTTTAACTATTCATCTCAAGACATATTGCAAGTACAAACATTCTGACAAATCAAGGAGACAAGTATTTGAGTATTTCTCAATTACAAACTTTTTGGGAAGATGTGTCACAGAGTGTACAAATATAAATTAGTCATTAAAATGTCAGTTGAAATAGCCAATCCACCATTAAATCAACATTTCAAGTAGGCACTTTTTTTGGGAGGGGGCATGGGGGTCATGTCTGAAAATGTATGCAGCTTGGCTGTTATTACAACTGGCAGTTATATTATATCTTATTCATCTAAGTAGTATAGTCTGTTTTATTTTTTCTGTTTTAAGATGTAATATTTCATAAATAAAAAAATGATTATATTTATCTGTAAAAAGTAACTTTTTTCTCTGTGTGTGTGTGTCTATATATATATATATATATGTATAGTAAGGTATATAACAGGTCATCTGTATGCTAAGTTTTAAGGTTTTCATTCCTGTGAATTTCAGTAATCATATATAATAAGTAGGGGTGCAATGATAGGCAAACAGCAAACCCATATTGCAATACATACTGCAATACAGTTTGATTAATTAGACAGATGTGATAGTTTTATTTTGATACTGTCATACTAATTACTAAACATATCTCAGGCAGGCAGACCTGTATCAATTTCAGATAAATAAAGAAAATATTTAGACTAGATTTATATGTTTTGATTAAGTTTAACTTTTATTTTTATAACTTACTGTCATAGTCATAGTAAACCGTTATAGATGTAACTGTCATAGATGGATAGTCATTAGGTAAATATATCATGATACACGAAACTGTATCACGGTATGTATTGAGCTTGCCAAGTATTGCAATATACCGTATACCAGTAAATTGTTGCACCCCTAGTAATAGGCAAAAAAACAACAACCCCACTTAGGTGTAATTTTGATTTGTACTTTTTTAAGTGTTTATAAAGATGCACAAAAGTATGAAAAAATGTTTTGTGACACCCTGGCACATTGATTTATCAGCAGCAAAATCGTCATCATCATTACAATCACTGGGTAAACTCGCACAACTCTGATACGCAGTAATTAAAGGCCTTTGTGGTCTAAATATTGATTATTGATGAAATTTACATGTATTTGTTATACTAGATCTCGTTTTCATATCATGCAAGACATTTTAACTGAACCTTGGTATAGGAAATTCCATGTTGAGTGATTTTTTTTCACATTTAAACATTTTAAATGTCAAAATAGGAACACATCGTGGGGCAAAATAAATTGGTACGAAATGTTTTTGCAGCTACAAAAATATTCAAAGTTTCAAAATAACGGCCAACGGGGGGAATACACATCACGTGACTCAAAATATATGTCACACCTTCAACTGGAAAAAAACACATTAAAAAAAAATGTATTTGGCCGTGATCATGGATCTGTGGGAGTATGTGTTTAATACACTTTTTATAAATGTCTATAAATTACTGTAAAACACCGATCTTTTGACCAATGGTCCACAACTGATTTATCAAAAGCGGTGGTTTGTGCTGTCCTGTCTCTGGGATCATGCTTATATAAGATCCCTTGCTGTTTATCTGTAAGATTAGTCACATTAGTGTGTAGGCAGGGTTGTCATCTCTTCTACTAACACTAACCTCTGTCCTGAACAGACAGCACAAGAAGATGAGGAGTGTGCCAGGACATTGTGCTTTAATTTTAATTGGATATAGCAAGGAAATGGTACAACCAACCAACAGTCTTTGGTTAACTTTGATCTGAATACCTTATCATTTCTCATGGCCATCACAGATACGTGGGGTACCATATAACAGGGATGATGATAATATGTGGAAGGTAGCTGTTTTTCACTATGTCTAAAAAAAATATTTGCAGGTTATCAGATTTCAAGGAATAAATATTCCTGAGGGGTATAGATAATTCTATGATTTAATTTGTATATGCAATGGAAATGATTTGTATATCTTTAAAACGTAATTGCAAATTGCATGTTTGTACATAAAAATGTAAAATATTCAGTGAGTAGACCTACCCATGTTAGAAAACGGAATTTACTCTAGTTAGAATTTTATTCAGCATTGAGTTCTTTGTGGCCTTTTGAAGCCATTAGCCCGTATAATTTCATTTCCTATCTATTTCATTTCTTAATGATGTCACTGCAGCCCTCAAAATTCAGATCATCTTGCAATGGCAATTTAGTTCAAATAATAACAAAGTAAATACTGATAATGATGAAAATGCCATTGCAGATCAATTTTGCAACAGCTTTTTGCTGATTGCCATTGTGAATGTTAAGGGATTTTACTGATACAACAGGTGTCTTTCACAGATATTGCATTATATGGGTATACTTATTTCTAATTTTATAGCCGATATACTATTAATATCTAATATAATATTACAAACAGTATAACTGAACAAATAATTATGAAATTAAAACTGATACTATAACATATAAACAGGATAATTTTAAATAATAAAACATTAATTCAAGTTATAATTGCTTGAATATAAAACATATCATATATTATAAATATAATTTGAATGTAATCTAAATATTATAATTATAATGTTAATACAACTTACAACATTGTAAAATTAATATAAAGTTACTGTAACCAAAATATATAATTAATTTATGTAAATATTTTATTCTAATAATAATACTTTTTTTTGTTAATGTTTCTTTTTAGTTTGATCATTGTACAGTGATTGTTTTATTGAAATGTTTACTTTGTTATAACTAATTTAATGTTTGACAAAATAGATGGCATTTTGTGTATTAGAATCATAGTATAGACAGACCTCTTTTTTTACTTCATAAATTATTTTAAAATTAATAGATATCAGCATTCACTTGAATTAAGAAAATGTCCACGGCAAAATAAATGCTGTAGATAAATACTGTCCATGGCATTTTCTTTTTTATTATCCCAGAAACATTTGACAGTGCCAAGGTTGGGGCATTTTTGATGGCAATTTTAGCAGGAAGTATACTTTATTTTTAATAAGAAAAAAAAAACACATTGAATTTTTTTTTCAGACCTTATCAAAAAAAGTGCTGCGGAGAATAAAAAAACACTGATAATCTCCACGGCATTGCCGATTGCTACGGGCAATTTCAGGGGTTGTTTCAGAAAATACAATTTCAATTTTGTGCATTTGAATTTGTATATTTTTAATTATTGTGTGTGCTCAGTGTTAACTGCTTCAGAAACTGCTTGCTTCATGCTTTTTGCTTCTCAATTCGTATCTGTTCTGTCGTGTCTTGACTTGCTGAAAACGTCTGTATCTGTTCTGTCGTGTCTTGACTTGCTGAAAACGTCTGTGCATGAGCATTCATTGTTTTATTTCTTGTCCACTAATGTTAGTATATGTTTTTATCAGCTATCATATATGTATTTGATGTCGTGTTCAAGTTGATTTAAAGTCCATTGCACCTTAAAGCAAGGTGAAGGAATATATGCGCATGTATGTTTTATAATTTAACGACACCCCAGCACATTACTATTGGTCTTAGTAGATGAAGAAAGGTGAACTTTTTCTTTCTTTTTTAATTCTTTTTTAATTTATTTATTTTATATATTTTTTTTTATTATTGCCATGAATGTGTTTTGTTTTATGTCTGTTTATTCCAGTCTGGAGGATTTGCAGGATAATGGATCCTCGTTCCAGCCAGGATTTCAAAATGGTGGGGATCCCAGATTATTGGTGAATCCCACCATTCTTGTTGTTTTCATTGTAAACCTGTATTTCATGATTTTAAAAATGTGGAGCTCAGTTATTCAATGTACATGTATTTGCATTCAAAGAAGACTGATGAAATTGTTGCTTCAGAACCAAAAGGGTATAAGTTAGGGTAGCAGAAAATGGAGAAAAGGGTCAAAAACTGTTTCTCACCTAGATGTAAGTTTTATATGGAATATCTTTTGATTTCAAGATAAATATGGGATAGCTTCAGAAACTGACACACACCTTTTGTGCACCAGATGCAGCTCACTTGGGGGCATTCAGTGATACCAGTAAGTGCCAAACCCAAACTTAAACCCTTTTGGTTCTAAAGCAGCAAAATGGCATGTAACTCCATAATGTATAACATTAAGTTTTTAAAAACACCATAACATTTAAGAATGGCCCTGTAAAGTTTTGCCTTTTGCCTATGGATCCGGAGCATTAATACTGCAAGGGAGTGGATAGCGGGGACATGTCCCCACACTTTTTAGACAGAGTGGATGCCTATAGGTATGTCATTATACCCTCAGTTTTTGCTTAGAAAAATATAAATTAAAATGCCTCAAAAATAATCTTTACCAGTATTTCTCTTTATTGTATCAATGTAACACTTAACCATGTGCTCTTTTTGAACAGGGGGACGCTTTGTCCCCCATCTTTTTGAACAGGGGGAAACCCTGATGCTCAGTCCCCCACACTTCCAGAAAGTGATTTTTGTCATTGCAGTGGATAGTGTATGGACCATCAATAAAATACATGGTGTCTTGGTTGTTCAAACATTTGGCTTTATTCCTCCATCAAAACAGATATTTAAAGTATTCTAATTGGTAGTAGTGTTTAAAACATTTTTTATATAACTCCCAAAATTATTATTTTTTGTTATTTAATTTTTTATTGAAAAAATGTCCTGTGTTAATTTAAACTTTAATAATTGTTGCATTATTCTTAGTAGAGTTACATGTCTGTTCATCAATCCTTTTCATACAAATATACAGCACTCAAGAATTGGTACTTTTGGGAATGACCTACAAAAGAAGTCTGAAAATCTTATGGCCTTAAATAAATATCCACTTAGATTCCCAGAAAATCGGCCTACAAATTTTTAATTTATTTTTGTTAGATTTTTTTGTCTTTTAAATATTGATTTTAATTTGACTCATATATATATCAGGGAACATCTGTCAGAAATAGTTATTATATTATTTAATAGTCAGTATAGCTGAAAACCTTTTTGCCATGTCAGACAAAATGGCGAACGTAAAAGTACTTTTGTGTTTGACATTTTAGAGTCCTGTCTGACACAAAAGTTTTTTTTATATCGCTGCTACATAATTCTTAAACCTTTTAAACGGATGACGTTTTGGCAAAAAAGGAACCTAAAGCGATTTTTTTAAAACCAGTCCTGCATTTTTTAGAAGTTCCATATGCTTGCTCTGTTCGTTTTGTGATTGTTTGCATATTAACATCTGTGATATTGAATGACAGGATTTTGTTATGTCGGACATAATGTCTGCTGTTTAAGTGCATTTGTTTGTTTTAATGGCAATGTCTGACAAGCTGACATTCTTTCAACTACACTGATAGTCCCTAAACACAAAAAGTGCATATAAAAGATACCTTGCTGCTAAAACAGCATGATTGAAAAAGCAGATTATTGTGCCTTTGTTTCAGGAATCGGAATGGATTCTAATAGAATTTGACCAAAAGCATGGTGCCTGTACAAGATCCTCTCCTATCATATTTACATTACCAGTGTTAAACATTTCTCTATGACAACACAATAATAATAAATATAACAAAACAGACATAATACTGCATAGATAGCAGGCATTTCTTATTCAGTCTATTTTATATGTATGACTCGAGAAGAAACTAGAACTTATAAGTACAATATAAAAATTTGTTGATTTTAAGGGAGGTAATTTTATGCTAAAATCTTTTGTTGGTAAAAATAATTACTTTGACATCTCAAGGCCAATTGAAGTTGCATACAAATATGAAAGAATAAGACCACTAAAATTAATTCACCATATGTGTTTTGGATAAACTTAAATTCATATTTTTATTAATTTTTTTTTGAAATTGGTTTCTGTTAATGTGGGGAAAATGAAAAGGCCTCAATTTGTTACTGCTTCGTTGCAGTCATCACATTCTTCCCATTTGTCTTTCATTAATTCTGTTATTTATACTATTTGTTTAATTTTAAAAAAGGTTGCAAATTTGTAATATGCTACTACATGTCATGAGTAGTGATACATTGAAACATCTGGATCTTCAAATGAAAAAAAAAGTACCAAAAGTCTAAAAACAGCCATTTAAATATGTAGAATGTAAACAATATACACAAGTATTTCTCTTCATAACTTTCATTATATTTTACTAAGGTTACAAAAATTGCATAAAAAAAAATCGTTTTTGTCCATAAGAAAAAGAAATATTCAATTACATATATTTCATTTCCTAAACTGTTTACCTCTTTGTCCTAGATAAAGAAGAAAAGTTATTGATAAAATAAATGGTACCATCTGCTATGACATGCAGTATACTAGTAATAAAAGATTCAAATCCATACAATATAGCAACGACAGCTATGTACAGATCTATAGAACAGATTTTCAAAGTGGGGGGTGGGGGAGCTCATTTTTCAAAGTGGGGAGGGGGGACTTATTTTTATGTGTGTATAAAATGTGTATATAAAATATATGCCCGAAATAAAAAGGGCGAAAAATGTGGGTGGGTATGGCTGATCCCTATCCCCTCCATCCAGCTCCTAGAGGCCTCATGTAATTATTATATATTAAAATTAGTTTTTAACGTATGTATGCCACAGTATAATTGGTTTGATTCAACTGCCAACAAGTTCATGAATTGTGAACTTTTACCAGAAGACAAAGGCAGGTAACTACATGTAGATATTTTTATTTATTTTTTGCATTCCATTTATTATGAGGTTATTGTTTAATATTCTTATTTAAGCATTGTAGATCTATTCATAATCATTGGTAAATATCCATGGTCTTTCTGTAAATATGAGATTATATTTTGTATGTATACGTAAATATGTATATATTAACTTTAGCATTAGCATAAACATGTTTCATCATAGTACGTGGTATGTCCTGTCCTGTCTGGGACAGCGCATATAAAAGACCCTTTGCTGCTTATTGGAAAGAGTAGTCTATGTGGTGGCAGCAGGTTTCCTCTAAATATTTCGGAATGACCATTTGATTGACGTCCAATTGCCAATGATAAGATAGATATCAATGTGTCATTAAATAAAACAAATTTTACTTTTCTTTGAATCTATTTGATCACTGGCAGAATTTTTTTTAAATGGACAAAACAGAATTTTATTTTTAATCTATTATATGAAAATGCATGTCAGCATAACTAATTTAAGAAAGAATTTTTTTTTACATGTAACTGTTTGCCCAAACACTTTTTTTTAATTGCCACAAAATACATTGGTAATGTTAAGATTGTTCTAATTCATTACCTTACATAATTATTTTTGAAACACTATACATATACAAATATACAGCATTCAACAAACAAAATATTCTTTAAATGTTAGTAAAAACAATATGCATTTTTATAAAAACACACACTCGTATGCAAATACATCATTAAGTGATGGATCTATTATATATACTTTAGTATAACGTATTGTGAAGAATATAATGGATGCAATTAAATACTTTGTAAAAATATTTCTGAAAGCTCTTGGAACAGCTCTTGTTTGAAATATTATTCGAGAGCATCAACACAATACTGTTGTTGTCTAGTCTAGGAAGAGTATCAATAGCAGAAAGTAAAGAATAGGAACATTTGTTTTAACAACACAACAGCACATTGTTTAAAAACATAGCAGCATTTTTATCGTCCAAAATGCTGTTTGGAATATCACAAAGATGGATGACAATCACTTCCTGGAAGTGCGGAGCACAAAGCCAGTGGGTTTTCTGAAAGTGGGGGTGGGGGAATGGAGCCAGAGGGTAGTGTGCTGTGGAAGCATGGATCCCCCATCCTCATCCCCAACACCCTATTGTTGCTTTTTTAATCTAAGGTTTTGAAAATACCCTTTCAAGCTAAGACCTTCAAACTATAATAGACCCCCTGTGTAGTTCGGTATTTTGTGCTAAGACGACTACTGGAAAAGAGTTCTATTTAGA
>JAULBS010144260.1:0-12534 GCA_032355785.1 Symmetromphalus regularis | reverse complement strand
TGCTACTACTACTACTACTACTGCTACTACTACTACTGCTACTGCTACTACTACTACTACTACTACTACTTCTACTACTACTACTACTACTACTACTACTACCACTACTACTACTACTACTACTACTACCACTACTACTACTACTACTACTAAACCTAGTGTATGCGCGTACTTTTAATGTTCACAGTTCCTTACAACGCTCATGACAACCATTAAACGTTCACTATTGATGAAATTGATCATCTGAACCGTTTAAAGAAGACGGTTTTAAACTGTGAAAGCGCAATCCGGTCCTATCCAATGAGTGGTCACAGTTGTGCGCACTTAAGAAAATTATAACCACTCCGCAGAATTGCGGTTAGTGTAGTTAATTTGTTCATTGTCGTAACTGCGATGTTGTAAACCACACTATAAATAGCTGCGGCAGGAAACTCTGGGATTTCCCTGCACGTGCGTTGTTGTTTCCTCATTTGAAATATGGCATTGGTTAATAATAATATGATGCCGATTTCTCGGATTCATTAACATTAAATAATAATAATAATTTATTTTTATTAAATAGCAAAATTTTGGGGGACGGAGCCCTGGGACCCTAGATCCGCCAATGGTTAGTATGGGAGAGACCCTATGTTAGGTCTATCGAGGAGGTTCAACCCAAGCACGTTAGGCGAGAACAGAACTGACAAAGCTAAATATCGCCCCTAGTGTAAAAGTTTTAAAATAAAATAAAATTACCATATATTTCATTTAAAACGGTTGAGGCTTCCGATATGTTTAATATGTAATCTACATACAAAGACTGTCCGAATGGGAGTGGGTGTGGGTGGGTGTGTGTATGTGGGGGGGGGGGGAGTACTGCTTTATTATTTTGTTTAGTTTTTTCTTTATTTTTGGAGGGAGGGTCAGGGAGGCAGATTTTGTTTTTGTTTGGGTATTTATTTATTTTTTCGATAGAAAAAGTGTTTTAATTTCAGAAAATATGAACGCTATTATACGCTACCGACCTTCATTGAAATTGCTTTTCCTGTTTATTATTATTATTATTATTATTATTAACCAATACCATAATTATTTCAAATAATGAGGAAACAACAACGCAAGGGGCAGGGAATTTCAGGAGTTACCTGCCGCAGCTATTTATAATGTGGTTTACGACATTGCAGTTACGACAATGAACAAATTAACTACACTGACCGCAATTCCGCGGAGTGGTTATAATTTTCTTAAGTGCGCACATCTGTGACCACGCATTGGATAGGACCTCTTTGTGCTTCATTAAACCTGGAGTATGTTTAGCAGATTGACAAATAACAACAAAATACTGATGTTACAAACATTTAAAATACACGTGACGTCACTATTGTTTCAACGCTCCATTCGTTTTCAGGAATGGAGCGATGATTCAATAATTCTCCATTACTAAGAGTTAATGGACACTTATTTACTTTATAAACGCAAGTTCATTTTTAGAAGTACCACGATGTTTGAACCCATGACTCTGGGCTCGCACGAATACGTTGTAAGAGTGATCTGCGACTTATCCGCTTTGACCACAGTTCTCTCTTACTACACAATCAAATTGGAGGGCTTATAAATAGATAGGCATGCTCTTTTTAAACTGAAATATACATCCATCTGTGTTAAAAGTAATAGCTCTAAATATTGATAACTTTGTTTGCGTCCGTTTCCCGGTCAAAAAAAACCGGGAAACCGTTTGTGTTTCTTTTTTTTCTTACCAGTGCCTCCTTTCATAATGCTACTTTCATCCCTTTCTATCAACATCTTGCCGTCTAATTCCACATCCCAGTCCTTGTCTCTCATACCGCGACAAGATCTTGTCTCTTGTGGACACCTGTGCCACACACCCCTCATTCTGCAGTAACTTTTGTTGTAGGCATCTTCGGGTAGGGTTCAATGGTCGGTTCTGGCATTGTTAAGAGACATGTCGCGATTCAATGATAAAGTAATAATTATTATTATATCGTATATCAGGAAGTATACGGTAATCTGGGTGAAAGTTTTGAGTGCGTGTTTTATAGATTGTACGGTATGTAAATTGGTTTCACAGAGGCTAGTGTTGCCATAGCGATAGCTTGGGTCGAGGTGTGTCAGGTTGACTGTATCGCGGATTTTGGGAATGCACGTGCTGTAAGTGAGGTGGTGATAATAAAAGGAGTGAATGTACTATTATCGGGGCAATCAATCAGATATTTTCAATACGAGCATAAATGTGCCGTTTGAAAAAGGGTATCTTAATTGTGTTGATTCTTGGATTGGCGTAAGTTTTTATTTTATATACATAAGTATTTTATATATTTACGTATTGGTAAATGGTTAGCAATAGCACATGAGATATATATTGTAGAATTATTATATATTTGAGTATGGTGAAAAACTGAATTTAATGTCGCACAGTATTAATGTCGCGCATTGTTGTAAATTGGGTTGGAGTAGAAGTAAGTTTTACATGGTTTACTGTTTTTTTTCCATGTATATTGTTACGTGAATGTGGTAACTGTAGTAAGATTGATTTCTTACGTTCGGAAACTTGTATTTTACTTATAGTGTCCGGGGCGAATGTAGAGCCAGGGCAGTTCTGTGAAACCGATGTGGACAATCCAATGTGACGTCAGTAGCCGTGAACTCAGTGGGAGGTGAATTAGTCAACAGGGACAATCCAATGTGACGTTTGTAGCCATGAACCGTGTAGAGGATTTGTCAACATGGACAATCCGGTGACGGTGTGACGTAAAGATGGCGACGTCTGTATTCAGAGCATAGTGGATTCGTCGACATGGACAATCCAGGGCAATGTTCGTGAATCGTTGTAGAGACTTCAACATAAGTGGTTGACTAACAATAACGGTTTGACAATCTGTGACTGGGTTATCACTATTAACTGTGGTTATTTCTATTACCAAAACAATTCTCCAATGTGGTTTGTTTCCGGAACAGTACGTTCTTAAAGTAAACGAACTGTAGTTAACGAGTGATCACTATGGACTGTTTTATGGGATAAATTTATATATATGTTTTTTCGATGTTGAATGGTTGTGTGTATGAATGGTGTGGTGTATGTAAGGTGTGAGTGCGATTGTGGGTTTTTCGTGTTACACATTTAATTTTGATTATATAAAGTTGTATTTTCCATTCCTTAGTTGTGTTGTTATTCCAGTTTGTGACATAGGGCCACATAACATCAGTGTCTATAATAAAATCAGACCTCCAGTACACTCAGGTGCGCCACAAAGCCTTCTTTAACGTATGCTTGTTGATAACCTTCGGCAAATGAACATTCTATGCTTAACTATAAATATATAAAATCCATCAAGAGTCTGTTATGTAGAAATAAAATATAAAACATTTAGATCAAAACAGATCAAAAAGAGTATATCTTTATGGTTGGAATAATTCTGTCTTGATCAAACACTGAAAGAAAGGCTACTTTTGTCTTTATTTAATTAAAATGACGAAACGACAGTTGTAAATGCAATGAAATAATTATGAGTGTGGAAACTGGTACAGATGTATAATACAATTAAATAAATTTCTTCTAATTACATTAAATGCCCTGCGTAGATTTGAATAGTCAATTCAGTAATATGTTGTACTATTATTGCTTTGTTAAATTTAATACCACGGGTCCTTCTGTAATGGGCAGCGTATTAACAGCTATTAAAGATGCAATAATAATTGCATTGAATTACTAGTGTATTTCTAATCATTTGTTAAATAAGTCCATTTTATATACTTAGCTTTGTTTAATTGTTAACATAATTTTTTTTTATCTTTATGTGGTGACAGAACAATAACCTCTGGACATGCACCCACGGACATTACCCCCCTCCCACCAGGACATTAGCACCCCGGTGTCTAATGTCCGATGGAGATAATGTCCGGTGGGATAATGCCCTAATATTCCATTGCCCTTTATATATATCTCTACTGGTAGGATTAGAAATACTTCCAGATTTGTATCTCTACCGTGACATATACATTAAAGGACAATGATTCAATGTAGCTGTAGTAGTTGCTGTTCTTGTAATAGTAGTAGTTGTTGTTTTTGGAGGTGAAATATGGAAAGTGAATTCGAACAACAAACCTATGATCATATTTAAGTTAGATTATATATTACTAACCCAAAAATAGAAATTAGTTTCTACTGTAAACATGTTACTGTTAGATCCACACATATACAACATTACTCTTTATTGAAAATCAACGTTTATTAATATTTAAAACTAAACATAATAACAATAATACAAAACAAAAACATTTAATTATAACGCTAGGAAAATCGCGATGCATGCATATATATGAAAACAAACGAAAATCCGTTTGGCATGTTTCATTTCTTTCTGCATGTTTAGGGATTCGGAATAATAGAGAATAATAATTTTATTTAATTTGTGTGTGTAATCTTAATGTTTAAGAAACTTTTTATATACCTTGCTGTACTTGTTCCAATACAGTTTTATCAAACGGATATGACGTTATCAATCGTAACAAAAGGTGCATCCAATTGGTAGTTATTTATAGTAATATCAATAGGAGTATCTCCAACATTGTAATTCATAATTTTCAATATACAAATAAAAAAGAAAACGTTGGATAAAGGTCATGGAAATTTAATCATAGAAAGAAATGTTTTGTGGGAAAAATCATGTGTAATGCCAATTGTCTGAAATATGATTTGTAAAGCTATCAAGTGTAGGCACTTAATAGTCCTCCTCTTGTATCTTAACTGCTGACCTTATATGTTGGCAGATATCAATGCAGTTAGTGGGTGTCTGCGATAACGAAAATGTCTCTTCCAACCGACCATAAATACCTGATCACAATTATACTTTCTTTGTTAAAATCTAAAATGTTAGAACTGCAAAGAATTTAGTACTAATTATAATGTTGTAAGATTATTATTTTATTATCATTATTATTATTATTATTATTATTATTGAATATGAAGGCTGTAACAACTGGAAAGATTTTGCAAAAATATTATTTTCTTTGTTTGTGGTATTCAAACGACCAATCTGTTATGAACTTCAAAACTGATTCTATAGATGTATAGAAATACTGAGCATATCCTTCCACAACGCTGGCAACAGCCTTAAAGACTAAAATGTTGTACACTGTCATATCATATAATTCCATTTTGTAAATACACATTTGTTATAAATACCTGTACTTGGATTGGTCCAAATGACATCATGTGACAACGTTCATAGATGCATGAACCTGTTTTGCACTATTTCGGACTATAACCGAAACTATTTTATGAATTGTGTCAACAAAGGAATCACCAAGGAATTACCCAAGATTCTATTTTTAAACATCAAACGATGACGTCAAAATAACGGGCGTGCCTACCAATTTATTAGGAGACTTTAATTTTGAAACTTTTTGTTTTCATTTATAACGAAATATGAGCTTGGTCCTATTTAATCTCGGACATATTGTAACTGTCGACACATTTGCCTACTTTCACAATTACAAAGCCAGTGAATACAACAAACATGCGATATACAGGTTTCATCTATCTTTGTCGATGTAAAATATGTCATCACATGGAATTTTCACACTTAAAATTTGGTGACTATAATTTCAACACCGTAATCGGAAAACCACCTTCATAAAATGGCACCCGTTCACCAATTTATAGTTAAATATTCATACACCAACGGCTTCACCACAAGCACATGTTACTATACAAAAGAGATCATTTTATGTTTATATTATCGTTTAAATTCACTTAAATAACTATTAACGTCATTTGTTTGTTAAATTATGAATGTGCCTGGCTGATATTCACATTTAATGCCATAATTGTGAAGAATCGGTATTTTTGTATGTAAGAAACTGATCTTCTCATTCGGCTTTTGACGGAAAAAGCCGAACCTCAAGGATGGGGTTTCCCTAAAGCTGTGTATGAATTTGGCGTTAATGAAATAGTAAATAGCTGGACAAAAGACTTTGATATTTATTTGAAAAAACTTTATATTAATGACAAAGTTATACATATGGAATTATAAGAATTGAACTTGATAATGTTTGAGGTTGATGGAAGTATGAACCGCAAAACAGTTTCACACTTTGATATGAACGGCTACGAGCTAACGCGCTACGCCAATCTTACAGTGTGTAAAGCGTTTTTGCGGTTCATACTTCTATGAACCTCAAACATTATCAAGTTCATTTCTTAAATATTGGATGTTTCACATCTGTTTTTTATCTTCTTTTTTCACAATTTTATTTAATCAAACTATAGCGAAAGGTAATTGCAGTAATAGATGTTAGAATATTTATAGAATCTTGAATGACATAATTATGATTTTAACCTCAATAAGAGCACTTTGCCAGCTATACTGTTTTTACTAAGGTAGCGTGAATTACAGCTATTTTATCTAATGGTTAAAATAGATTTGGTCTTGCTATATTTTTTTAAGAAACAGTTTAAATTAAATCTACTATGGATATTTTCAAAGCATGTTTGTAGTCTGTAATCTAATTAAGTAAATTGCCTATCGAATAAACAGATTGAGCTCGTAAACTGTCTAGTCGTTATTTTAAAAATCAGTTAGGACAAAGGACCATAATCTGTAAGGTAAAAACAGCTATGCAGATGTTTCACTGGTCTCAAAATATAGACAATAATTAATAATGTATCTTTTAGTCCGTGCTATTTTTTCCTTTGCATCTTTTGGACTCAAGACTTGTGCTAAAATAGTTTTAATAATAAAAACAGTTTTGTCCTTTAGACGAACTCCGGTTTTGAAAATATTACTTGTCACACAAACACACATATTACAAACACACTTAAAGTCCTACATGTAGTATATAAATGTTGAGATGTTTGAACTTCTACTGTTCGATAAACTTCTCGACCATGGTGTAGTCCTTGCAATGTCGTCCTAACCAAATGAACTCCAAACCGTTCATGCCGGGTTTGCACACCTTGTTGGCGCACGTCATCATGTCGTTAAACTGAAAAAGCAAAGAATGTTTGTTTATCGACTATCCTTGCCATTGTTTAATCGGCGATTATTAGGTGCCACAAATATGGTATTTTATGGCATACTATCATTATACAGAGAACAGCTGCTGCCACTACTAATGCACATTACTTTTCGATGACAGGTAGTGCATCTTTTCTGTGTATTACTCTCAATATTTGTATTATCTCCCCTTCCAAAAGGCTTTGTATGCTTTAAACTGAACATTATTTATAGAGGTGTGCGGTATTACCGATATACCGAAATACCGGTATTTTTTCTGTCGTGGCTGTACCGGTATACTTCGGAACTTTCCATTGACATTATGTTCACGGAAACTCCCGAGCATTAAACTATTGATGTCATCAAACTAAATCCGAAATTTTAAGTGTCTGATATTAATACTTGTTTACATTCCATTAAGCATGTTTATAAAGATTATGGAATTTCCTAAAGTATTGAACATCTTGCCATCAAAACGTTACTACCGACAAAACAATTATTTTATCGTAGATGATTTTGTTGTTTACAACAAGCGTGCAAAATCCGAAATCTGGGCACATTTTGGATTGAATTTTTTTTAATGTGACTGTTCAATTGCAAAAAAATATGCCATACGTGAGGGTCGCCGGAATGATTGTGACATTGGGGCGGCGGGCTAGCGATGTTGAGGGCTAGTGTGGCCCAGGGACATGCCTCTTTTGAAATGAAAATATAGAAAAAACTATTTTAATAGCTTCCGGTCATGCATATAAAAGTGTTATAAAATGTGCACGTGGTGGGACATCAAATTTGACAACACATTTACAAAGACACCACCCATTGTTATTCATAAAACATAATAATTATAATTATGCCTAATGCGGTATATTGTAGTACATACCGCGGTATTTTTTAAAACCTTGGTTACCATGGTACGTTTTTGTTTTCGTGGTACCCAATCCTAATTATTGATGTCATTGTGGGTGTGTGTGTGTGTGCGTGCGTGCGTGCGTGTGTTTTCACTATTTCTTATATACATGTCTATAGAAGTTTGACAATGGGGTGAATTATTGCCTCTGTCAAAAGGACACTCAATGAAATGTTTACTCACCTCCTAAACAATTGTTTTATTTTTAAAATTTTGTTCCGAAAACAATATTAATAATAATTAGTCCACCAGATACCAAATCATTAGCTTTGTCTGTTGTTCATTTCCCAGCATTAATAAACAGACCAAACAAAAGTTGTGACCGTACTCGCACAATTAATTTCCCATTTTATATATAACTGTTTTAAAACAAGGATGTGCAAAGTTGGGGTTTCCTAGAATTTTATATTTGTAGGATATGTTAATGTGCATGCGTGCGTAAGTGTATGTTTATTCACATACATTCAGCCTATATATATTTACTCATCACTTTTGAACTCCACCTTTCAGAAATCCTGCATCCGTGCCAGAAACTTAGCTGTGGTAGGTAAAGCATGAACTTCTTATCTGGGCTACAAGTTCTTAGCCTATGTCGCATACTTATGTATGTCTTTGAAAATTGTATTTTTAATGACACATTTTTGGAAAATAAATGGATTATATTGATGATTACTGTTTAAAATCTTATCTCGTTTTTATTGGCAAAACAATGAAATTTTGACCTCGGCAGGAGCCTTGGGTGGGTAGGACTACATAGATCATGTAGATGAAATCCAATTCTGATTCCAAGGTTTACATTAGGCCTCTTTCATGCCTTTGGAAAGTCGCTCTGAGGTACAAAAATGTATTATGCAGGTTTGTAGTGAACTTGTACACAAAGATTGTATACATTTTGACTGTCCCTCGGAGCAACTTTGGAAAGGAGCCTTTAGTTCATTTTGCCTACCGGTATTTCATGATTTAGTTACACGGTACACATTGCCATTATAGGCATGACATAGACTAAGAACTTGTAGTCCAGATAGGAGCGGGATGTAGATTGACGTCCAATAGCCGATGATAAGATAAAAATTAATGTGCTCTTGAGGCGTCGTTAAATAAAAGAAACTACTTTTTTGTAGCCTAGATAAGCATTTCATGCTTTACCTACAACAGCTAAGTTTCAGGCGCGGATTACGGATTTCTGAAAGGGGGGTTCAAATGTGATGATTGAATAGAACTGTAGAAAAAGTGGACCCTCTGGATCCGCTACCTAGTTTCCAGGCTAAGGCGTTATTTCAGAGTAGAATCAACATCCATGGACAAAATCGAATGTCAAATCATTCATACAAAGCGCGCGAACATTACGTGTACGTGCTACTAAGGTATTACCCATATTTACGTTATTTATAGATTCAAAATGGCGGACAGCTTGCAGAAATTAGATGTGCGCACTTTACGACTGACGTCATTTACGTCACAAACACGAGTTACGTCACAAAATGACTGATGACTGATTTGCGGTGGGGAGCAAATTTTTATTTCACATCTAATTTCTGCAAGTTGTCAGCCATTTTGGATCTATAAATAACGTAATGGGGAATTCCTTAGTGATGATATGACACTGGATTTTGTCGATTAATGTTGATTAAGCTCTGAAATAACTGGTTAGCCTGGAAACTCAGTAGCGTATCTAGAGGGGGTAAAGGGGGTCAGGATTGCTCTTTTTCTCGTATTTGTTTTTGTAGGGTTTTTTTACATTTTCCGAGTGGAAGGACATCAAAATTAACAATTTTTTCCCCAGTTCTATTCACTCATCACATTTGGGCCCCACCTTTCAGAAATCCTGCATCCGTGCCTGAAACTCAGCTGTGGTAGGCTCGTAGCCTGTGTCGCATACTTATGTATGTCTTTGAAAATTGTTATTTTTAATGATACATTTTATGAAAATAAAATAATTATGTTGATGATTACTGTTTAAATCTCATTGGCGTAGCTTGGATCGTTTTTCTAGTGAGGCAATGCCAGTTATTTCTCGTATTTTAATCAGCTTTTATAATATTAATCAGATGAATTTATTTTTCTGCAATAGGCTTACAATAGGCCTCTTTCATGCCTTTGGAAAGTTGCTCCGAGGGACAAAAATGAATTATGTAGGTTTGTAGTGAACTTGTACGCAAAGAATGTATTCATTTTGACTGTCCCTCGGAGCAACTTCGGAAAGGGGCCTTTAGTTCATTTAGCCTACCGGTATTTCATGATTTAGGTACACGGTACACATTGCCATTTTAGGCATGACATAGGCTAAGAACTTGTAGCCCAGATAGGAGCGGAATGTAGCTCAAACGGTAGCGTGTCCGCTTGTGAAGCTGTCTGTCGTCGGATCGATCCTTCTCAGTGGACTCATTTGCAGTTTGGGCTATTCTCCGTTCCAACCAGTGGTACATAACTGGTCCATCAAAGCCCGTTGTATGTGCTGTCCTGTCTGTGGGACGGTGCATATATTTAAAGACCCCTTGCTGCTTATCGGAAAGGCAGCCTATGTGGCGGCAGCGGGTTTCCTCAAAAAATATGTCAAAATAGCCATATGATTGTTGTCCAATAGCCGTTGATAAGATAAAAATCAATGTGCCCTTGAGGCATCGTTACATAAAACAAACTTTACTTTTGTGTAGCCTAGATAAGCATTTCATGCTTTACCTACAACAGCTAAGTCTCAGGCGCGGATTACGGATTTCTGAAAGGGGGTCCAAATGTGATGAGTGAATAGAACTGGAGAAAAAGTGGACCCTCTGGATCCGCTACCGAGTTTCCAGGCTAAGACGTTATTTCAAAGCAGAATCAACATACAAGGACAAAATCGAGTGTCAAATCAATCACACTATGCATGCAAACACTAGGTGCTACTAAGGTATTCCCCAAATTCACGTTATTTATAGATCCAAAGTGGCGGACAGCTTGCAGAAATTAGATGTGAAATAAAATTTGCTACGACTTTCATAGCCAAACCGGAAATAAGTTCTCACATATTTGAATTCGCGGCACTATCAGCATGTTCGCGATTTTCGCGGTACATTTTATTCGCACATTTACTATATTTTTTTCCTATACAGAGTACTTTGCTGAAATGGGTAAGTGACGATTTGATATAAACAAATGCGTCCATGTGGTTGAAACATGAAGGAAATTCGAAAGTTGGAAGTATCTGTGATGAGGTGTGCAATGAAAACAACCTCTTTATTCTTTAAAACTAATATTTATTTATTTCAATATTAAATTTGATAAATTTCAATTTAATTTGATGATAGGTACGTTTTCGTTTTTGACCGGCACAAATTGATTGACATTGGGCATTTTGACAGACACATCTGAAAAAATTATTTCCAGGCTTGCTGTGTAAATTCAATAGCGTAGCTTCCATTGAGGCAATTGCCTCACTAGATTTTTTTGCAGAAATTTTTTTAATGTGATTAATATAAAAGTTGATTAAAATACGAGAAATAACTAGCATTGCCTCACAAGAAAAAAGACCCAAGCTACGCCAATGGAATTATTTATTTATGTGTGGTATGTACAAAGTTCCAGCGATTGTGTTTCTATTTATATTGTCTGTAATTAATTTGTGTATAACAGGACACAAAATTTCACAAGAATAATTGTTTGTACGGTGATTATACATATCAAGTCACATAAATTAATAAACTGGTTATCTGAAAAACAACTTCAAATTTTTGTACAAATTAAAATCACCTATAAACCAAAATGTTTATTACCTTGGTACTAAACAAACTGGAATTTTGGTTGTGCAAGATTTTGGAGTTTTGTGTGTTTTAAGTTGTATACTGCTTGTTGTGATGTCTTCATGAAGCCTTGCATTCAGGAAAGACTAGCCTTTGCAGTCACTACACAGGAGCGTTGGAACAAAATTCATATTGGGGTGGAGTGTGGCTGCTCCCATTTCTGAACCACACAATTTGCCGGTGATTAATTCAGTGATGAATAAGGAACATATTTATAGGAATTATTTTATCAAACAAAATAAGTTTTTGGAAGAAAAAACAATGATGCCTCTGCTACACAGCAATTTCACTGGTCCCAAACATGGAAGCGTAAATTGCTAGCTAGGAGTTTGGTCCTGAATTCAGCCCGGGTTTGGTATTATCAATAGTATTGAAAATGTTTCATTTTGTCATGGCCGATGGTTAATCATTCATTCAGGGGTAGAAGTTAAAACAGTATGTATATTGGTCTGGAGGACTGTTAACCATTCATTCAGGGGTAGAAGTTAAAACATTATGTATATTGGTTTGGAGGATGGTTAATCGTTCATTCAGGGATAGAAGTTAAAACTATGCATATTTTTCTGGCCGACAGTTAACCATTCATTCAGGGGTAGAAGTTAAAACTTTGCATATTGGTCTGGCTGACGGTTAACCATTCGTTCAGGGGTAGAAGTTAAAACAGTATGTATATTGGTCTGGCCGACTGTTAACCATTCATTCAGGGGTAGAAGTTAAAACTATGCATATTTTTCTGGCCGACAGTTAACCATTCATTCAGGGGTAGAAGTTAAAACTGCATATTGGTCTGGCTGACGGTTAACCATTCGTTCAGGGGTAGAAGTTAAAACAGTATGTATATTGGTCTGGCCGA
>JAULBS010144259.1:0-27115 GCA_032355785.1 Symmetromphalus regularis | reverse complement strand
CCCCCCCCCCCCCCCCCCCCCCCCCCCCCCCCCCCCCCCCGCCCCGCCCCCCCCCCCGCCCCCCCTGGGGAGAGAGTCCATGGGATAGGTGCCTAGCTAAGTGATTGAGTATCCAGTTCAGGTATGATAGGTTGTCAGATCAATCTCCTCCACTGGACCATCAGGCTATTTCTAAAGTAAAGTTTGTTTTATTTAGCGAAACCTGTTCAGACCATGATTTTTATCTTATTGTCGGCTATTGGATGTCAAACATATGGTCATTCTGACTTATTTCTTTAAAGGAAACCCTCTACCACCACATAGGCTACTCTTTCTAATAAGCAGCAAGGGTCTTTTACATGCACTTTCCTACAGACAGGACAGCACATACCATGGCTTTTAACGAACGAGTTGTGGACCAAATAGCCCAAATTGCAAATGGGGCCACTGAGAATCGATCCGATGACCTACTGCTTTACAGATGGACACGCTACATCCCGCTCCAACATCCAGTTCAGATCAGTCTCTTTCTTTGGACCATCAGGCTATTTCTTGTTCCAGCCTTATTAAATGGTCCATAACTGCAATATTCTAAGTACCTATAAGGCCAAATAAAAAATATACCCTTGCTTCGGGTCACCCGACCGACAATATTTTCCAGAGACCATAAAATGCGACTACAGACAATTTTTAAAAGGTGAGAAAGAAAAACAAATTGTATACTACCGACTGTGATCGTACTCAGTAAAACGTTGCCAAACCCATAACATTTTATCGCCAGTTAGTGGCTGTTAAAATATTGTTTTTCCCGAAAAGAAAAGCATTGGCATGGATCTCGTAAACATCGTCAACCATGGAAGATCATTTATAGTAACGAGCCTACAATTATCCCAGGAACAATTAAAAAATTAACCTTTAGGTAAAAAAAAAATTATGCCTATCTACATGTACCTATCCTAATTTTTATCATCAATGTGACCTGAACCAAGGGTATTATTTTGTTTGGCCCTGCACTGCTCCCTGTTCCAATTTATTATAATCCTGTTCTGATTAAATTATATTTTGTAACAAAATCCACCTGTAGCCACCATTTTCTGCTCAGTGTAATTTAGTTAAATGCTGGAAAGTTTTAATTATAGCCTGCTGTCTAATATATATAATGTTTTTCCTCTTTTTATACAACAAGGTAATCGAGTCTATACAGATGCACTTAAAATTTTTAATTATAATCATAACTAGCTGTCTAGTATACATAATTGTTTTCTCTCTCTATACAGGAAGCTGATTGCATCTTCTTATGGACAAATTTTAATTAGCAATCTCAGTTGAACCAGCTACTTATGGAAGGAACTCACAGAAATTCTGATTACAACCATGATAAACCTACAATACAATACAAACAAATATCTCTCATAGTCACTCCATCAATTGTTTTCAATACTGTTAACAAATCCATGATAAAAAAGAAAGGATTAAGTATCTAAAATTGAATATCTATGTTTGTCTTTAAAAAACAGGTGAGTTGTAGTAAAGAATACTGCTGGTGTAGACCCAGCGATAGCGGAAAACAAGACGGAATTCATGGAATTCAGATTGTGAAATGGAATTTACTTTGGAAAATTAGAATTTTTTTTAGCGAAATAAAAAAAAAAGCTTTTACTATTATCACATGCTATAAAACTGACGATTTGTCAATGCTCAGTACTGTTGTCAATCCTGTAAAACTGACGATTTGTCTGTGTTCAGTACTGTTGGCAATCTTGTAAAACTGACGATTTGTCTGTGTTCAGTACTGTTGGCAATCCTGTAAAACTGACAATTTGTCTGTGTTCAGTACTGTTGGCAATCCTTTAAAACTGACGATTTGTCAATGTATAGCACTGTTGGGGAAAGCGTAATGCTTTATTTACCAGATATATTTGCATTTCAACTTGTTGTATTGCGACTACATAATGGTGACAATCGCTTGCCTTAGCTGCGTTCATGACAAAATTACTAGCAGCTAGCTACATGTAGACTAGTTTTTGCTGTGCTTCATGTTAAACCCAATGAGAATGTTTGGGACCAGTGATTACATATTTCACGAATACAAGCTAGCCTGTCCTGAATGCAAGCTAGCCTGTCCTGAACGCAAGCTAGCCTGTCCTGAACGCAAGCTAGCCTGTCCTGAACGCAAGCTAGCCTGTCCTGAAGGCAAGGCAGTTTATTTCTGTTGTTGCATTCAGCAATTGCACCATTAAGTCGTACCGGTGTTAAAAATAAATGTTTTTAGTGATGTTTCATTTCATTTAAGACCTGTCAATATTGATCCCTTTTAATAAAACTTGCACAATTATGCTTTATTTTATTTAATGCTAATTAAACTCATTTTATTCCTGAAACAGAAACGAAATGGAATTCACAAAAACATGAAATGAAAAATAGCTTTAGAACTCTGTTTGAGATTTTCCATTGTAGTTAATTATAGTGCAGGTGCTATTTAAATTAACCTGTTTTTCTGTATTATTAAGCCAGAATTTTTGTATTATTCATTTCACGAACCTGCCAACCCTACATTTTGCTAAAGTAAAATAAAAAATTAACAGTGCAAATTCACTGTCCTGAAGGCTAGAAAAGAAAAAGAAAAAAAAAATGCGTCATCGCTGTAGCCCCACAATAGCGATCAAGAATAATTTTGTCAGAGTGCTAACAGATGAATCTGGGTCGTTTTGCCCTAAAACTCGTTCACACCCATTTATACTTTGAAGCTGAATAATTTCTTTTCATAGAGGTATGAAGGCATATAACCTGTTAAATGGGTAAAACTAATTTTATACCAAATTACCCCCTCCCAAGACATTTTGTAACTTTTTTTTCCTCCCAACCACCCTATTTTTGCGGGGCCCATGTTTGAGAAAACAAAAGTAAAAAATCTGACCTTATGAACTGTACATTAGAAAAAGAAAACACAGTTTAATCAGCAGCTATCACATCAAACAATATCTGTTACACAGTCTATTTGAGAAATCCTGTAACCACACAAGCTACTCCTTTTCAATTAGAAGAAAGTTCTTTTTAAGATATACATGTACTTTCCCACAGGCAAGACAGTCATACCACAACTTTTGGTAACCTAGTCATGGACCACTGGTTGGAACAAGAAAGGAATCAAAAGTAAACTAAAGTTTGTTTTATTTAACGAAGCCTCTAGAGTACACTGATTTTGATCTTATCATCAGCTATTGGGCATCAAACACATGGTCATTCTAACATATTTTTTAGAGGAAATCTGCTTCTGCCACATAGGCTACTCTTTCTGATAAGCAGAAAGGGGTCTTTTTTATGCACTTTCCCACAGACAGGACAGCACATACCATGGCCTTTGATGAACAAGTTGTGAACCACTAATTGGAATGGAAAATAGCCCAAACTGCAAATTGGTCTTCCAAAAAGTGATGCTTAGTCTAAACAGAAAGCAAGTGATGTTTCAATTTTACTGAGAAAGATTGATCCGATGACCAACCACTTTACAGGCGGACACACTACCGCTTGAGCTACATCCTATCAATGCAGCAACAAACCTGACCTAAGCAGGGTTCCACCTAGCATCTGGAAAATGGGAGTCATCATGACTCGCAGGGTTCTATTTTGGGAGTCAAGCATTCAAAAATGGGAGTCAAGCATATTATTAATTAACTGAATAACAACTGTCTTGTTTATATTACATGAATATATTATATCCATTATCCACTATTCTATCTTTATAATACTAATACATGTACATCCATTGTTTTTTTTTCTTCTCTAAATAACAGGTTTTCGGAAATATTTTGCATCAACCATGATGCACACATATTCTATTTAGGAGTATCTTAGTGAAATATTGTATTAAATACACAGGATTCCTGCGTCATGTGAAACCCTGACCTAAGCTATGTTTTACACATCCTGACAGGAAGGAGCAATTTAATACATGTCTGAGGCTGTTACAGCACAATGACAGAATGATAATTGTGTTGTTATAGCCTCCAGTCAAATTGTGCTAATACAAAACAAATTCAAATCAAATCATTTCCACAGCATTTCCATTTGAAGGCAGATACGCAATACTGAATAATGGAAACTGCCAACACTATTAAACAAAAAAAATTGTTATAAAATGGGATTTTGACAAAAGCGAAAGCATGCAGTGTTTACAAAACTAAAGACAAACTGTCGTAACAATTAAAAAACAATTATCTGTGAAAAGTGAGGCTTAGTCTTCTAAACAGAAAGAGATGTTTCAATTTTATTGAATACAAACTGTCGCAATTATTAAAAAAAATCTTAACTTGTGAAAAGCGAAGCTTGACAAATCCAAGAAGAAAGTGTTTGCAGGCCATAGGATTTCAAATTTCATAGGAAACACTTTTTTGGTTCCATGCTCTAGGGTCATGGGAACCAGTCCCATGTTATCCATAAGGCTCACTAGGCTGAAACCTAGGGGCCTCGCAGGTACTAGGGGCCTGTCAATTTATTTACTGAGGCACTGTTACCAGATAGGGACCCAAAGTACCTCAAAGCCTAGGGGTCTGGCCATGGGTTAATATGGCACTGATGGGAACCCATCGGAAACTGTGTTTTTTTGGTAATAGAAAATAATGCAGCAGTGATATGAAAATCATGGGAAACGAAATTTCGGTTCTATGATTTTGAAGACACGGTACCGACAAGCTACCTGTAATGAATGTTACTTTGAAATCCTATGGCCTGGTTTGCAAAACTGAAAATATACTGTCAAAACAATTAAAAGAAATAATACTTCGACGAAAGAAGTCTAAAACAAAATATCATCGCTGTTCTTGCAAAACTACAATAACAAATTTCAGAAATAAAAAACTTCCTTTCTTAATTATTCATTGACCATAGATTTGTTTATGTTAGAAGTATATTAACTGTTAAAATGTTATAAAACAATATTTTTCTTGAAATGCTTGTATTTATTTTATACATAATACATATCTTCTTTTAATTTTTACGAATATTAAATGTAATATACTTTATATGTAATATGTGAAATTTATGTTATGTGAGATATAATGTACAAGTAAGGTACTGACACTCTGTCATTTATCCTTTCTGGGTGACTGATTATCTGAATAAATGACTATCTGATGCGGATTTTCTCGTGTATATTTCTAATGAATGTTGGTGTATATGTCCCTGTTACATATATATTTAAACACAACCAAAAAACAAAAAAAGAGAAGAAAGCTATTTTAAAATAGTCCAATCTACTTGGATGGAATTTGAGAAAGTTATGTTATGATATATGAAAAGATATGGAATGATATAAAAAGTGTGTGATGATGAACGAGTAAGAGGGATAGAAGAGAACTGCAGATTCATCAGTTAATGGCCGATGTTTCCCTCGAGAGATTTTCTTTTTCTCTTGTCCTCAATCCTAACACACACAGAGGATCTTACACAGCATCAAAACACACACACAATTCATTAAACACTTCTCACAATGATATCCTCTCGATCTCAACACGTAGAAGATATTAGACAGTATGATTCATTAACTTCATCTTACTAGCATACACAACGGAAGCCATTGGTGATCACTGTTTAAAACTATTACATACCCATTTAATCTTACCACACTAACAACATGCTCAATGAGCCTATTTAAGCCTGGGTTTAGCATCTTCATAAAGCACAGACAATCTGTATTCAGAGTACAGACTGCAGTCTGTGTTCACAGTCAGTTCGAAAGCACTGGCGGTACGTGATTATATAATGGATTCATCAACAAAGTTGGTTTGCAGTATATTCTCTATTTAACATCCTCCTCCCTAATTGAACTTCCCCTCCCTTCCTCCCAGCCATTTTGCAAAATAAAAGTGACTTACTCCAGCATAAATCCATGATTGTGCTTTAGCATACAAAGTATGTAATGAAAAAAAGTAAAGTTTGTTTTATTTAATGACATCTCTAAAGCACATAGATTTTTATCTTATCATTGGCTATTGAACGTCAATCATGTGGTCATTCCAACATATTTCTTTAGAGAATCCCACTGCCACCACATAGGCTACTCTTTCTCATAAGCAGCAGGGGGTCTTTTATATGCACTGTCCCACAGACAGGACAGCACATACCACAGCCTTTGGTGAACCAGTTGTGGACCACAGGTTGAAATGGAAAATAGCCCAAACTGCAAATGGGTCCACTGAGAAGGATCAATCAGACGATTAAATAATGGATTCATCAACAAATTTGGTCTACTATATATTCCCTATTTAACATCCACCTCCATAATCAATGCCCCTCCCCCGGCCATTTTGCTAAATAAAAGTGACTTATTCCAGCATAAATCCATGATTGTGCCGTAGTATTGTAAGTATGTAATGAATGGACACACTAGTAATCTGTATTGCACAAAATATTTAACAGTAAAAACATGATTTCAAACTATCATACTCAATAATTTCTAAATTCACATAATGTAATGTCCCGGTGGCGTTAAAAAGGAAATATTCAATATTTTTACATTATAATTTTTAAAAATTTAATTTGAAGACACCACTAGAACACATTGATTTATTAATCTTTAGCTATTGGAATGCAGACACTAGTAATCTGTATTGCACAAAATATTTAACAGTAAAACATGATTTCAAACTATTGTAAATTCAATAATCTCTAAATTCACAAAATGTAATGCCCCTGGTGGCGTTAAAAAGGAAATATTCAATATTTTTACATCATCATTTTTAAAAATTTAATTTGAAGACACCACTAGAACACATTGATTTATTAATCTTTTGCTATTGGAATGCAGACACTAGTAATCTGTATTGCACAAAATATTTAACAGTAAAAACATGATTTCAAACTATTGTGAACTCATTAAACTCCAAATTCACAAACTGTAATGCCCCTGGAAGCGTTAAATTGTGAATATACAGTATTTTTTATATGTTTATTTAAAAAAAAAAATAATTTGAAGACACCACTAGAACACATAGATTTATTGATCTTTAGCTATTGGATCTTAAACATTTGTTAATTCTGACATGCAGTTTTCAGAGAAAACCTGCTGTATTTTTTCATTAGCAGCAAAAGGATCTTTTATACTTATAGTATTAAAAGTATATCTTTCCATCTACAATTTCAAAAGAAAAATTATTTTGTAGTACTTTATAGCTGTATGAAGTTCATTTATTGATGTATCTTCATTATTGCCTTTCTGTATTTTGAATTTCACATGACGCCATTGTAATATTTTATGTTTCAATTAACATACTGTGAGCAGACTGTTTTGGTAGAAATAAATGAAATGAAATATGTACTTTTCAACAGACAGAACAGAACATACCACAGTCTTTGATATGAGTAGTGACTCACTGGGTGGACAGGAAAAAGAAAACATAATGGGTGGAAAAAGAAAAGAAAAAGATAATGAGTCCAGTGAAGGGGTTCGATCCTACGACCACCAAACCAATTCAGGCTAACAGTCAACCAACTCAAACCTGTCAACAACAACACTTCTATTTTATTAATTTCTGTTTTAAATTACTCTACCATTTGAGAATCACGTTTATTTAAAAAAAAAATAATCATTTCATAAAGTATGCATGTAATCAATAGTCATTTATTTCATAAACCAGACGACATTCTTGGCAGAAATTCTGGAATTAGATAACTACACCATTTAGGAGGAGGTGTGTGTACAGTAATATCATAAGCTGCGGAGATGTTTGCTGCCGATGGACAATTACTGTGACCACCCCATGAAACAAAACATTTTTTTCAACAAGCATACATGTACTTTCTTTTTTGGTTGAGTATATTAAAATTATTCCATTAACAAGTAATTATAGAAATCAATGCTTTCTCTGAAAAGATCTTTTGACATAACCATCGATGGTTCTAAAACCGTGGCTTTTTTATTTTTTGCTTTTGTTATACATTTCTTTAACGTTCAGTTTTGTACAAGAATAAATTGCTATATATTAAACATTCATCTGAATTAATAACGACTTGTTCCTTGTGTTTCAGATCAGAGAAGATCACCTTTTCATTGAGGCTGAGGATATGAGTGTGATTCATTGGAATATTAATACAAGTGATTCAGAAGGATATTAACAGTATGATTCATCAGGATATTATCAATTTGATTCACTGAGATATTACAACCATGATTTGAATTAATCACTAGGAAATGTGACTGTGATTCAAGTGATTTACCAGGATACTGTGACTGCAATTTGAGTGATCACCAGGATACTGTGAGTGTGATTTACCAGGATACTGTGATTGTGATTCGAGTGATTTACCAGGAATCTGTGACGGAGATTTACCAGGATTTAGTGAATGTGATTTGAGTGATTCACCAGGATATCGCAACTGTTATTTATCAGGATATTATGAACATGATTCACCAGGATACTGCTACTGTGATTTAAATATTTCACCAGGATATTATGAATATGATTCACCAGGATACTGTAACTGTGATTTGAGCATTTCACCAGGATGCGGCAACTGTGATTCGAATGATATTGCAACAACGATTCGTGTTATTCGCTGCAATACGATGGATGTTTAACACACCATGTTGCACTCACACGGATTTATCTAATGGACAAGATGAAATCATTCTGTAATCATGCTTACACAACACTGTCAGGATAATGCCACATTCTCATGTCATGCTGGCATTCTGCTAACTACAACAAACATGCTCTGTTAGCGGTTAATGCCATCATGTGCTGTCATGTGCTGCAATCCATGCAGGCATCCGTGCTGGGGAAAACAACTAAATCACCAGTAACATATATAGCCAAACAAACCTGCAGAGAGGAGTAACTGAATCAACATAGTTCCCTTTCATTACACCATTCTTGTACACAGTTCATTTTAGTTTAAGCACTTAATAAACCATTTAATGAATTAAAACAAACCATTTAATGGACAATTAAATTAAACCATTTAAGGAATTAAAACAAATTTGATGGACAATTAAAGAAATCCATTTATTTAATGGACATTTAAAGCAAACAATTTAATGGACAATAAAAATGTTTTGATCAAAGATTTCAAACTGACAGTTGTACGGGCAGGCAAACCAACTCTTTCTAAATAATTCATAAAAAAGAAATTTTCATTTAAGAATCATGTGCATAAAGAAAAAAAAGAAAACATATAGTCAATGTGGACTGACAGCACAGCAGTGCTGATGATGTGATAAGAGGTGATGACTGCAATGATTGCAGAAACAAAGACATCATTCAACGGCTTCTACACAAAACTGGAAGTATCTTCTGAGAAGAATCCGGGCGTCTTCTCAACACTACCGACAAACCCACAGACCAACCTCAACAAAATCCTCTCAACGCTTCTACTTCCTACACAGACTCCATTAAATTTAAACAGTTTCAGCGTTGAACAAAATCTCCCAAATGTTCTGGATTTTAAAAGTGCGTGGCCTGACATGCACACCATTCGCACAATGTCTGCCTGGGACGTTCACATCAACACGACATCGGCACACGTGAACAACACAACGTTGTACGACATTCCCACTGAGCCCACTGGCAACTGGATGCTGTTGCTTTTGTCACCAGTAGTATTGTTTGGCATCGGTGGAAACATCCTCGCCATCATGGCCATATCGCTAGAACGACGGCTTCAGAACGTCACCAATTACTTCTTGCTGTCGCTGGCAGTCACGGATTTACTTGTATCCCTCATTGTGATGCCTCTTAGCATCATTAATGGATTTACAGGTGAGCATGTAGTACTGGGTAACAAACTACGATATTAAAATTTAATTTTTATACATAAACGGACTCACTAAAACAGTCTAGTTCCAGGTAGAAAGAATATTTTTTGTTTAGTGACACCTCTAAAGCACACTGATTTATTAATCATTGGCAATTGGATATCAAACATTTGGTAATTTTGACATGTAGTCAATTGTGAGGCAGGCTCCAATGGGTTTTGAACCATTTCAGCTTGAGAGTCCGATGTTCTACCACTGGACCACAGAGGCTCGCTAACATAGCAGAGATGCCAACATCTTGAAACAGTTTTCAGGAATCTTAAAAGCCATTTTCAGCAATCTTTTTGAACAAGAAACTATTTTCCCCCTGGTGTAACTCTTTACTAAACGTGCCTTGAAAAGATCCTTTTTCTGTCTGTGTACATGTAAAATGTTCCCACTAAAAATTTCAAGACCCATTTTGGGATTTTTTTCTGTAATTTTTGTGTTCTCAATTCGTAATGTGTAATTTGAACCAAAATTCGGGATAATTCCATCAAATTCAGGAATGGTTGGCATCTCTAATATAGGTGACCACAATAACCACTAGACCAGACATCAAACTTACTGCAGCACACTAAAGGTTAACAGCTAGTAATTAAGGTAGAAGCACAGATCACCTGTAACAGGTGGACTGATTACAAAATGTCAAGAGCTGACAAAATCTTGAATAACCCAGGAACCTTTTGCAAGCAATCTGTTAACTACAACCATTATTAGTAAACGATAAACAGCACGCCCACTTTAACCCTTTAAAAACCTATAATCATCGTAGGTCACACTTGTATCAAGCAGCCACATTAGCGTGGTGGCTGAATGTTTTGTCTCTTCTACTAACACTAACCTCTGTACCTGACTAAGATTGATCCTTCTCAGTAGACCCATTTGCAGCTTGGGCTATTTTCCATTCCAACCAGTGGTCCACAACTGGTTCATCAAAGGCTGTGGTATGTGCTGTCCTGTCTGTGGGAATATGCACCTTATCAAAAAAGAGTAGCCTATGTGGCAGGAGCAGGTTTCCTGTTAAGAAATATGTCAGAAAGACCATATGTTTGACGTCCAATAGCAGATGATAAAATGTGCTCAAGAAGCTTCATTAAATAAAACAAACTTTACTTTTTACTGTCCTCGACAGAAACCACAATAAACAGTTATGTGCCCTAGACAGCATGTTTGAACTTTAAATGAATATTTTGGAATGAAAATAAGTACCACCAAACTATGTCACTACCAGAGCATTAATCACACAGGGTCAGATTCAGAAATCTTTGAAGGGATCCCCAGTTCTATATAAATGTAGATTATTCCACACATCATATGGATTACATTATTTATTATTAAAAAAGGCAAGCAAAGAGGGAGAGACCCCCTTGAGCACACAAACTATCTGCCCTCAATTTCCGCACAAAAGACTTCAACGGTTTGCAAAACTGTTGCTGCTAATCAGAAAGGGTAGACTATGTGGTAGAGTTGGTTTTTTCAGAAGATCATGAGCGACAAAATAACATTATCTGACACATAATAATTAAAGGGAGCGGAATGTAGCTCAAACGGTAGTGTGTCAGGTTGGTCATCGGATCGATCCTTCTCAGTAGACCCAACTGCAGTTTGTGCTATTTTTTGTTCCAACCAGTGGTCCACAACTGGTTTATCAAAGGCCATGGTATGTGCTGTCCTGTCTGTGGGACTGAGCATATAAAAGATCCCTTGCTGTTTATTGGAAGGAGTAGCCTATGTGGTGGCAGCGGGTTTCCTCTATAAGATATGTCAGAATGACTATATGTATGACCTCCAATAGCCGATGATCAGATAAAAGTCGATGTGCTCTAGAGGCGTCATTAAATAAAACAAACTTTACTTTACTTTTTATAATAAATAAAGTGCTGGGTTGGCATTAAATAGACAATGCTTTATTTGTTACTCAATTAGAGTGCTTTGTTATACATATATACCGAACAGCAAAAGAAATGCAAATGTTTGTTCAGATTCAATTTAATCAAATTAGACGAAAAATTCATAAAACTCATGCTGTGCACGCTTTACACTTCTCTGCACATGACTCCAGTTAACAAAACAGCCAACGTCTAAATATGGTTAAATTTAATGAAACATTGCAAATGAAATTAGCATTTCATTTGCTGTTCAGTATATAACATTATCACGAGATATAATACAAATATGAACAGATGTCTGTACTAGTCACCTCCAATTACCAATTTAAAGTTGCAATATTCAATAAACTTGTTTTTTGGTTTAAGAACAGTACGAGAGCACTGATTTATTAATCATTGGTTACTGGATGTCAAACCGAGTGGGATGTAGCTCAAATGGTAGTGTCCGTCTGCAAAGCTGTTGGTCATCGGATCGATCCTTCTCAGTTGACCTATTTCCACTTTGAGCTATTTTTTCATTCCAACCAGTGGTCCACAACCGGTTTATCAAAAGCTATGGTATGTGCTGTCCTCTCTGTTGGACAGTGCATATAGATGATCCCTTGCGGCTTATCAGAAAGAGTAGCCTAAGTGGCTGCAGCAGGTTTCCTTTAAATAAATATGTCAGAATGACCATATGAATGACATCTAATAGCTGATAAGATTAAAATCAATGTGCTCTGGAGGTGTCATTAAATAAAACAAACTTTACTTTTTTTACTTGATGTCAAACATTTGATAATTTTGACACATAGGTATTTTTTGTTTTGTTTAATAACAGTAATAGAGCACCAATTTATTAATCATTGGCTATCAAATATTTGATAATACTGACACACAATCATCAACAGAAACCTAATGTTTTTTCCATTAACAGCAAGGGATCTTTTACATGCACTATCCCACAGAAAGGACAGCACATACCATAGCCTTTGATATACCAATCTAGGAGTACTGGATGGGATGGGGAAAATACAATCAGATAATGAACCCACTGACAGGTTTCGATCCTACGACCAAAGGACCCAAGGTTAACACTCTACAGACTGAGCTAGACCTAGACCCCGTAATATTACCTATACCTGAATGAAAATACTACAGACGTAAATCTGTTAAGTTAATCAAAGTTATTGATCGCAGAAAAAATAGAGTATGTAACATGCCGAGATAAGATAATGCCGTACACGAAAATAGAAATAAATTCATTGATTCCATCAATATACAGAAGAACCTGCCAAATCAGACATTCACAAAACCAGGTTCGGATTGAAACCAGGTTCGTGTTAAAACCAGGTTCATGTTAAAACCAGGTTCAGATTAAAACCAGGTTCGGATTAAAACCAGGTTAGTGTTAAAACCAAGTTCATGTTAAAACCAGGTTCATGTTAAAACCAGGTTCGGATTAAAACCAGGTTAGTGTTAAAACCAGGTTCATGTTAAAACCAGGTTCATGTTAAAACCAGGTTCAGGTTAAAACCAGGTTTGGATTAAAACCAGGTTCGGATTAAAACCAGGTTCGTGTTAAAACCAGGTTCATGTTAAAACCGACAAAATTTCTTGGTTCCAAATTTCTTTCTACGTATTGAATTTATTAAAACCATGGTTCTGATTTCTTTCTACATATTTAATGTATTAAAACCACGAACAAACCAGAACCGATCTATTCCAGATACAAAATGTACTGTACAAGTTTTCTGAACCAAAATGCTGTATTGTTAATAAATTCACCTGCATAAACCAGGCTGTTGGAAACAAAATTAAATTCTTGCTGAATTCATGTTGAGACGCCGACAAGATACCGAGCCAAGAGGAGCTGATATACCAACTGTTTCAGACCCAGACATTTAATTAAGAATAAGTAATGCATGATTAGTTTCAATTTTATTCACAAAGTGGTGATGTACTGTTAAGTGTTAATACTACATATAACACAACTCTGTCACTGTAAAATTTGTTTTATTTAATGAAGCCTCTAGAGCACATTGATTTTTATTTTATCATCGGCTATTGGACATAATCATATGGTCATTCTGACATATTTTTAGAGGAACCCCGCTGTCGCCACATTGGCTACTCTTTTACGATAAGCAGCAAGAGGTCTTTTACAGGCACTGTGCCACAGACAGGATACATCTGTAACAGCAGGCTAATGAAATATAAACTGTACAATTGTTTCGTTGTCCATTACTAGTGCAAGTAGGCTAGATAGTTTTGCTTACTTGTGCATATTATTCATTTGTGTATTACTCACCACCACTGTTAAAAAACATATTTCATAATGAGCTTTGCAAAATGTAATTTCTGATTATTGGAGATCTGTATTAGTACAATCGGGATACCACAGAACGTTTCAGTTGATTCCAACTTTCGACAAGGGACATAACTGTATTCAAATGAAAAAGCAGAGCGGGCTGTAGATCAAGCAGTAACATGTCCACCTGTGAAATGGCTGGTCATCGGACAGATCCTTCTCAGTTGACCCATTTGCAGTTTGGGCTATTTTACATTCAAACCAGTAGTCCACAACTGGTTCATCAAAGGTCATGGTATGTGCTGTTCTGTCTGTGGTAAAGTGCATATAAAAGATCCCTTGCTGCTTATCGGCAGCAGTGGGTTTTCTTCTAAAGAAATATATCAGAATGACCACATGTTTAACATCCAACAGCCGATAATAAGATAAAAATAATTGTGCTCCATAGGCATCGTTAAATAAAACTTTACTTTTTAAACGAAAAAGTTGAACAGAATGTAAACTATAGATATACTGAATCCCTGTCAAAACTGAATCACTGTCCTAACTAGACAAAAGTTGAGATCCCAAAGTGATCTGGTTCAGATAGGTTCCACTGTATTTATTCAGCGCTAACACTGGCACACTGACACACGCAGAAGTATGGACAAAAGGACAAGCAGATTAACATCTGTCTAGAGTATAAAATTTCATCAACACAATGGTTTATTTTTCTAGGTGGTTACACAACTTTCTATTCAATCAAATGACATTTTAAATCAGGTTACCCAAGATACAGCTTTTAATAAATGTGTATTTCTGACTGGTTACTGGTTACACAAATATTAATTATGGTTACACTAGTTTTACATTAATGTGTATAAGTTGTTGATGTCAAAACTGACTGGTTAGACAAATATTAATTATAGTTATGCCAGTTTTAAATTAAAGTGCATGTGTATTTCATGTCTAAACTAAATGGTTACACAAATATTAATTATGGTTATGCCAGTTTTAAATTAAAGTGCATGTGTATTTCATGTCTAAACTAAATGGTTACACACATATTAATTATGGTTATGCCAGTTTTAAATTAAAGTGCATAAGTATTTCATATCTAAATTAAATGATTATACAATTATTAATTACAGTTATGTCAGTTTTGATCTTATGTACGTTATGTATTTCATATCTCATGGCTGCCGGAAATGGGGTGGCAGGGGAGGTGACTACCACCCTAATAATTTGTCCAGAAGCCATTAAAATTGTTTTTTCCTGGAGGTACATACCCCTGGACCCCCCTAGCCCTCAATATTGCTAGTCCACTGCCTCAACGTCACAATTGTTCCGGTGGCCCTGTATCTAAACCAACTGATGTAAATTCTGGTAAAGCCACTTTTAAAGTAATGTGCATATGTAATTTGTAATATTGTAACATCTGGATGACCATTTTTGTTTTGGCTCTATTTATAACTGTACAAGACACCAACCACAGGCTTTAAAGTAATTCATTTATTAACATAAATTAAAATTCTCATCCTAATGATGCACCTTGGCCACATGGATAATTAAAAGTGTCTGCGTTAGTTATGAGATGGACCGAGATTTTTGGTTTGGACCTATTTAAAACTGTGTAACACATCACTAACCACAGGCTTTAAAAGAGTTAATTTACTGAAATACATTAAAATTCTCATCCTAATGACATACCTTGGCCACATGTGTAATTAAAGTGGCAGCGTTAGTTACGAATTGGACAGATTCTGTCCACACATCAGTCCTGGCATTAACTGTACCAGTATCTTGAGGAGAACTTAGATAACATTCAGATTGATTTTCAGTTCATCCTCGTCCATATGGCAGCAGCACTGACCCTGCTTGGTGGCATAACCATGCTAATAAATAATTATCTACAGACACAGGAGACAAACTGACCCTGTACCATGTATAATTACTCTAATCATGTGAACTGTAATTTGGATATCACCTTCTCTTTACAAAACCCAGTGGCACAGTTGTTAAGCTGTCGGTCTCACGGTTGGTAGATAATGGGATCAAATCTCAGTTGAGGCATGGGATTTTTAATCTCAATAATTGCTCCAACAGAGTAAATGCTCCGCAAGGGTTATGCAAAGCTAAATATGTAGGTATATGCCACTTGCACCGACCAATGGTTCTCAACTGGTTGGTTGGTGGATTGTATTTATTTTCGTGCTTATATCCAATTAAGGTTGAATCACGCTGTCCTGGGCACACAACTCAGCTTCCTGTGCTGCCTGTCCAGGACAGAGGTTAGTGTTAGCAGGAGACATGAAACCTGCTGCTTTTCGATAAACAGCATGGGATCTTTTATATGCACTATCCCACAGACAGAATAACAAATACCACAGCCTTTGTTAAACCAGTTGTGGACCACTGTTCGGTGTAAGTGGTATACACCTACCCACTGAGCCTTGCGGAGCACTCTCTCTGGGTTATTACAGTAGATCTAGCACTGTTTATTTTGTTAGGACAATCACTTAGCAATTCCATGGGGAGCCATAGACCATTACATGGGATCATGTCACTATTCTGGTTTCAGCGCATCACCCAATGGGATAGCACAACACTACAAACCAGATTAGTACAATTTGTAAGTGTAGAAGAAAAGCAGATGCATTCTGTGATGGTTTCTGTCCCACGAGACCAATACCTGCTCAGGACAATCTTAAGATAGTCCTTAGGCAATCTTGAGCATTTTCTTTCTTAAAAGGTTTTGGAGGTCTTGAAAACATGTTTCCTTGTCCGTATTAACGCAGGACTCGCTGAGAACACTCAAAATTGGTCCCTTCTAGGACAGAAACACTGCTCACATCCAGCACAGATCATGAAAGGATGACATACGGTTGAAAATCTTCAGCTTTGTCAATCAAGAAAAAAACATTGCTACATGTATGTAGTATTTACTGTAATCATATAAAAGTAATATTTCGTACGGTTCATCAAATTCTTCAGCTTTCTTATTCATGTAAAAACATTGCTATGTACTACAATCATATCAAAATAGTATATTTTACAGTTCATAAAATTCTTCAGCTTTGTCAGCTATGAAAAAACATTGCTATATACTGCAACCATATCAAAATAAGTCATACGGTTCATCAAATTCTTCAGCTTAGTCAGCTATGAAAAAAAAAAAATTCTCTGTACCGTAATCATATCAAAATATGTCATATTAATTAAATAGATTGTTTTTCTGAGCCAGTGGAATAATCCTCATTTTATCATGACCACAATGAACAAATTTCTTGGAAGTCTAGTATTTGATGTAATATTTGTCAGTTTTATTACTATAACAACTTATAACCGTGGTGATGCAAGAAATATATATTGAGCTCTGCTATGTTCTATTAAAGTACATTGATTAGATGTGAAACATTTGATAATTCCAACACAATCATAAAAAAAAAACCATTATAATTTTGCATTAGCAGCAGGGTTTCTTTTATATTACCTTTCCCACACAGGACAGAACATACCATGACCTTTGATATACCAGTCATGGTCGGGGAGGGTTGGGGGGCAGAGGTAGGGGCACTTATTGGGATGTTTTAAAAATAAATTAACTCCACTAGAGCTCATTGATAATAATATTAATCATCGGCTATTGGATGTCAAACATTTGGTAATTTCGATACATATTAAAGTGTGAGCCAGCCTCCAATGGGTTTTGAACCACCGTCTTCAGCTTGAAAGTCCAATGTTTTACCACTGGACCACAGAGGCTCACTTACTGGAATGGTTACTGCTATGTTGAATTCAGTGTGTGTGAAATAAGAAAGGGGGTTACTAGTCACTAAACAAGTAAATGACAACAAGCTATCAGCTCAGTTTCTGGTATAACTGTAACAATATCATCATCATCATGGTTCTGACGAGTGCTTTAAATTCTCACGGCTAAGATTAAACCTGCCAATTGTGACGTCGGTTTTATTAACTCATCACAATGAATCAAAACTATGTCGCTAAAATAGTCGTGTGACCATACAAGCATGGACAAATATTGATCATCAACTCTAACACTGTGGTCTTATAGATGCCGATTACTGTCAATGCTAATTACTTCTTCTGTGTCCTCACACAAAGTGTACTGTGTGCCCCGCAAATCCCGGCTGAGAAAATGCATGTAAATACCAAACCAAGGACTTTTTAACTAATAAATGAATGTTAATAGAAAACCGAGAGCGTCAGAATGAATGAACAACCAGCTAATATGAGATCTTTTTAAGAAGTGATTATTTTATTTCATCTGCTTAGGGACCGCTTATCACACTGGAGGCATTAAAGTGTGATAATTTTTAAGACTGCTACCATTTTGTTTCAGAATCAACACCAATACATGTTAGGGGTGCAACAATACAGCTAAAACCATACTGCGATATATTGCGATACAGCAAACCCATATTGCAATACATGTACATACCACAATACAGTTTGTTTAATTTACCAAGATTTGATAAAGCCATGTTTTGATACTATCATACTAATAATAACTAAACCCAATTCAGGCAGGCAGACCTGTATCAATTTCTAATGAAAAAAGAGAATACAGTAGATTTATATGTTTTAATTAAGTTTAACTGTTATTTTTTTTTAACTTACTCTCATAGTAATAGTTTTTATAAGATGGTCATTATACGAACACCCTACCACCACATAGGCTACTCTTCTTGATTTAAAGCAAGGAATCTTTTATATGCACTATCCCACAGACAGGATTGCACATACTACAGCTTTTGATAACCTGCTTTGGAACACTGATCAGTGCCAGTGGCATACACTTATTCATTAAGTAGAGCCAGTATCAAGATTAAAAATATCATGCCTCAACTGAGATTTGATCCCAATATCTAGCAGCTGTCGGTCTGAGAGCTTAACCACTGTACCAATGGAACACCTCCAGTTCTATAGTGTCCTACATAAATAGATCTTTACCTTACATTCAATGAATTGCCAATCACTTATATCTGATAATGATGTATGTAAATACCAAACCAAGTCTTACAACTACATGTAATCAACATACACATAAATACCAAACTAAATCACCAAAACAAATGAGCAACTGGCTAATTTCAGGATACTTCAAGCACTATGCAGAATTAAATGTCTCATCTCGTACAGTTTATGTAATACCGACTGGCCTAATTTTCATTCGAATCACCAATTTCAAGAATAAACATTTCTGAAGTTATCACACACAGCCAATTTACAACCCACAGACAAAATAAATTTCACCGGACAGAAATTTAATAAATGTCAATGGATCATAAAATATATGTCAGACATATCTTCATTAGCAACAAAGCTATTTCATATTCCTGCCAGTGGTCCATTTTCTTGTGTATCGAAGGTTACGTCTTCCACCATCCAGTGGTCCATAACTGAGTAGAAAAACACCATATGTGTGACACCTAATAGCCGCTGAATACACAATAAGCTGGCTTGTCATTAAACAATTATTTCAGAGTAGCGGGATGTAGCTCAAGCAGTAGCCTGTCTGCCTGTGAAGCAGCTGGTCATCGGATCGATCCTACTCTGTGGACCAATTTGCAGTTTGTGTTGTTTTCCATTCCTACTTGTGGTCCACAATTGGTTCATCAAAGGGTGTGGTATGTGTTGTCCTGTCTGTGGGAAAGTGCATATAAAAGACCTCTTGCTGCTTATCAGAAAGAGTAGCCTATGTGGCTGCTGTGGGTTTCCTCTAAATCATTATGTCAGAATGACCATATGATTGATGTCCAATCGCCGATAAGATAAATATCAATGTGCTCTAGAAGCGACGTTAAATAAAATAATCTTTACTTTTTTCCTGGTAATAGCATATTCCTGTTATTGTAATAATATTCTGCTGCAAAGAACTATCTGCATGCAAATATACACAAAGAATTTCTTTTAAATGCATATGCTTTCTTTGTAAGGTTAATTGCAAAAGAAAATGTAGAAAATTAAAAAAAATATAAATTCCAAAGTACCAAAAAATAGCAGATCATTTTATCAAATCATAAAAAAACATTACTACAAAGTAAGTGTAACCATACACTATTTTTGCATCTGTTATAGCATTCAGGTTACATGGTCAACAAATTCCTTACCATAATGAATATTTTTGATGATTTTATACCAGACAGTACAAGAATAGTAACATGATTTTAATTGGGCATTTCTGATAAAGAAATAATCCTGTTAATTGCATAAAATATTTGGACAAAATGCCTATATGCAATTAATAGGATTCTACTGCACTACAATGTATATTTAATACGGCCTTTGATTTTCAAACTGTGTATTTGTTTATACAAACATTTGTGTCATTTGGGGATTGTCCATACTTGTGAATGTTTTTCACAATCTCAACCATTTTAACTGCATACATTTCGTCCGAAATTGCAGAAATATTAAAAATTTTAAAAACTTCCTCTATCCATTTTAATAGTGATCTTATAAAATGGACATTATTATCATTTATAAAAACATTATTTCAGAGTGTCCAAACATTTAATTTTTTTTCTAAGGCTGTGTAGTCGAAAGTACGTTGGACACAAACAAATGACCGACATTCTGTACTTAAATGGCGGACTGTGACAATATGTCTGACATAAAAAATCTAAAAAATGCAAAATTAAAAGAATCTTATGAAAACAGAATGTTTTATACTACTTTTTTTTTTTTTTAAATTTTTTTTTATCGCAATGATATGAAAAAAGTTAGTGTCAGACTTGACTCTAAAATGTCAGACATAAAGTACTGTTACGTCCGACGTGGCAAAAAAAAAGGTTTTCACTTACACTGTAAGTTGACCTTATTTTCATCTTTCCAAGTGTTCTAATTTCACAATTTAAAAAACGAAAGAAAAAAGTTATGAGCAATGATGCCATTACAGCCTCCGCATTATTAAGCCTTTCCAGAAAGAAATCACTCCATTACAAACTGGATTTCGTCTTTACGCACTGAATCACAATTTTTACAAATTTATATAAATAATATAATGCATTATTTTATTACATTTTTTTAACTACTGTAAAAAAAATATATTCTTTTAGCAAATAACTTTGTTTCAGAGCTTTTTACTTCTTAAAATTTGATTTGACTTTAAAACTTCTAACTAATCTAATATACCAAAAAAATCATTATTTCCATGAATCAAAATTTCATTATTTGATATTAGAAAAAAGTTTAATCTAGCATCAATGAAGATTTTTTTTTTTTAATTCTGCCCACGATTTTTTTTAGTTCTACATTAATCTCGAAAGATCAGGTCAAGTTCTTACAATTATTCTCCTCCATCAAATTCTTCGTCTCTAATAATTTTTGGCTGACATTTCAAACGGTTTGTGTGTAAACAGTGTTTAGCATCCACATCCTGATTTGGCACCATTAGAATCTTTACACAAACAATCCAACCAAAACCTTCACAGACATTACACAAGACACCAATATTTGAAGAGTTCCACTTCAAAAATAATTACTGAAGTTCTTTTTCTTTTTTTTCAAAATTGTGTGTCCTTAACTACAATGATGAGAGTGGAATTCGTCTGGCATTAGGTACAATAGTAATATTTCAGGGGGTGAAGTTTAATTTTTAGAGGGCACAGTAAATGTTGCCTTTGGTTTAGTAAGAAAATTAAGGGCACCAAGGCAGGTTGGAGGGGCACCAAGGCAAACCTTTCCTTCAAAAGAGGGGTATGAAGGCAATTGGCTATGGGACAAGGAAGGGAACTTATACAACATGGAATGTACGTGAATGGCACGGTGGCAAACTACATAGGGCACAAAAGCACTTTTCTTGCTGTCGACAACATCCGATTTTTGGGGCACTGCAGCAAATAAGAGGGGCACCCATGGCATTTGCCTCCGGTGCAGTGGTAACATTCGAACCCTGGTATTTATTATACTGATATAAAACAAGTTGCCATTTATTATCAAAATTATTTCACAAGGGACATAAATTTGATATTAAATGGTAATGAGTTTGATATTCTATTTATTACACCTGAAAATTTTAATCATTCTGCTAATGTTATGGATGATGCTATGTTATATTTTTCGTGGTTTTAGTGATGTCATTTGCACTTTTACAAATTATAATGAAGTCATATTTAGTATAGGAAGCTTATTGGTCACAAAGGCCAGAGTGACCCAGTTTAAATGTGCAGTTAAACTAATGCGTGATATTTCACACATGAAAATACCAAACATTATTTAGCACATTATGAGTATCCACTGAGATAATATATATTTTACATGCATTCTTCATCTTTACATTCTTTAGAATCAAGTTAAGTGTTTAAATTTATTTTTATTTTTTAAATTTGACGAAATGATGTTTTGCTACCCTCACAATAACCTGATAGAGGGGTACCAGTTTTCTTTCTGTCCCCTCAAAACTGAAGATCGGCTGGAGATCTACTTAACTTCATAAAGTGGCACAGTTTAGAAAGTCTCACTATAACATACAGACAAACCACCAACCCAAATCTCTTTTCAATGCAAAAACATTATTTTTGTTTTGTTCTGCTAACTTCAAATGAAGAGAATTAACGACAAAAGCAAAATAAACAATATTTACTGCCTGGCATCCGGATTGCCAATTAGCATACTTGATTGGGACTTACGGCTGCATCGCACAAACATAGTGTTGGTCAGTTTGTGTGCAACCGCACGTGTATATTTGTGCAGTGGCAGAAAATTATTAGTAGAAATTGTCGATTATGATTCTACAGATACGTCAATCATGAGGTAAGTTTGTGAAAACAATCGCTATTCACATCAATGAATTACTGAAGCTGTAACCATTCTCTGTAGTGTGTATTGGTAAAAGCATGTTCCATTTAGCAAACATGTTCAGTTAACATGTACAGCAGGGATCTAGGACAATATCCCCCTCCCCCCCCCCACACCCCCAACATGTCTCCGGATACAACAATTTACCAAAGATTTTTTTTTTAATAACACCTCTAAAGTACATTGATTTATTAACCATCAGCTATTGGATGTCAAACATATGGTAATTCTGACACATAGTCAATTGTGAGCCAGCCTCTAATGGGTTTTGAACCACTACCTTCAGCTTGATAGTCCAATGTCCTACCAGTGGATTCTGCTGCTCACCACTATGCCAATGAAGCACTATACACTCTCATGGTATACTTTCCTAAAAAGTTTGTTTTATTTAAAGACACCTCTAGAGAACATTGATCTTTATCTTATCATCGGCTATTGGATGTCAATCATACATGTATGTCATTCTGGCATATTTATTTACAGGAAACCCACTGCAACCACATAGGCTACACTTTCTGATAAGCAGCAAAGTGGTCTTTTATATGCACTGTCCCACAGATTGGACACCACATACCACAGCCTTTGATGAACCAGTTGTGGACCACTGGTTGGAACGGAAAATAGCCCGAAGTGCAAATGAGTCCACTGAGAAGGATCGATCCGACAGTATACTTTCCTGTGCATAACAAACAGTATGGGGGGAAACAACAGGCGCATAGTTCTGTCTGTTTAAAATATGACTAATTGCAAGATTTGCAACCCAGATATGAGCTAGATTGTTACTAAATCGGCTCATCTCGTCATCTCAAAGACAATTCTGAGCAAAACGTTGCCGTTTATAACTGTGAATTGGCTCGACTACAAGTAATTACTAACAGTCAAACACAGACAGAGAGAGAGATCAATACATCAATGTTCTATAGCCGTTGTTACATATCAAAGTAAGTGGCCACTAAAGGAAAGAACTGCTTGTTAAACAACCTCTGCAATTAAGAAAATGTCCACGGCAATAAATGCTGTGAAGAAATATTGTCCACAGCATTTTCCATGGCAATTTTAATGTAAAGTATACTTTATTTTTAATTAGAAATAAATACACCTTGAGATTTTTTAAATTTAGTTGTGGCAAAAAAAGTGTGGCAGAGAATGAAAACCTATAGCTACATGTATCTGCACAGAATTACCAACTGCCACGGGCTGGTTTAATGATGCACAGATCACGTTTTAGTTACCAACTATTATGGTAATTGTTATTAAAGGTCTTTAAAATGGAAAGATATGTATAAAGACAAATAATTTAATTGATTTACATCTAAATCCCATGTTATAGTAAAATCCCTTGGCATAGCTATTTATCCTGTGGTAAAATTAAATACTGTGGAATAGCCCAATCCCACTGCTGAGCTATTTAATCCCATAGTACAATTCAATCCCATGTTAGAGCAAAACCCTATAGTGGAGTAGCCAAATCCCTGGGTAGAGCTATTTATCCTTGCAGAGCCAAATCCCTGGGTAGAGCTATTTATCCTAGCATAGCCAAATCCCTGGGTAGAGTTATTTATCCTAGCAGAGCCAAATCCCTGGGTAGAGCTATTTATCCTTGCAGAGCCAAATCCCTGGGTAGAACTATTTATCCTAGCAGAGCCAAATCCGATGAAAGAACAAAATCAAATGGCATGGCCAAATTCCATGTCAGAACAAACTATCATGGTAGAGCCAAATCCTGTTGTAAATCTAAATCCCATTTCTCATATAGAAAGCAACGTATATGTAACATTTGATCCTCAACATATATGTCGCGATAAAGAATCATGTAAAATGCCACACGAACTAACAGGACAGAAATAATCAGACGTACAAGTTCAGTCTGGTCAGTAACATATGAGCACAGAAAGAGTTGAAATACAACTCCATTGATAGCCTTTCATTGAACAGCTAGAAATAAGACATATAAATACGTCATCTGACACTCAAAATGCTCTGAGCCCACCAACATGACACGATCCAAACAAATGAGACGGAAGACCAACTTGAATAGTTCTGAAAAACCATTAGATGCAATCATGAAAGAAAAAAAAATCTTGATTACACCCAACTTAATGGTGCAATAAACTTCAACAAGTTCTGCTAATAAGTAGGGGATTTTTCTCAAACAAGCAAACATACTGTATATAAGCAGCTTGGCAAACACTTGATACAGGATAGTTGTGATAGTCATGTTGGTTACAATATAATTAAGACAGATTTGATATTTATGATGGTTACAAAATATTCAAGACAGTTGTGATAGTCATGTTGGTTACAATATAATTAAGACATTGATATTTATGATGGTCACAAAATATTCAAGACAGTTGTGATAGTCATGTTGGTTACAATATAATTAAGACAGATTTGATATTTATGATGGTAACAAAATATTCAAGACAGTTGTGATAGTCATGTTGGTTACAATATAATTAAGACAGATTTGATATTTATGATAGTTACAAAATATTCAAGACAGTTGTGATAGTCATGTTGGTTACAATATAATTAAGACAGTTTTGATATTAATGATGGTTACAAAATATTCAAGACAGTTGTGATAATCAAGTTGGTTACAATATAAAGATGGTTGTGATAATAATGTTGGTTACAATATAATCAAGACAGTTGTGATAATCATGTTGTTTACAAAATAATCATGACTGTTGTGATAATTATGGTTACAAAATATTCAAGACAGTTGTGATAATCAAGATGGTTGTGATAATCATGTTGGTTACAGTATAATCAAGATTGTTGTGATAATCAAGTTGGTTACAATATAATCAACATGGTTGTGATAATCAAATTGGTTACAAAATATTCAAGATGGTTGTGATAATCATGTTGGTTACAATATAATCAAGACGGTTGTGATAATCAAGTTGGTTACAATCTAATCAAGACAGTTATGATAATCATGTTGGTTACAGTATAATCAAGATGGTTGTGATAATCAAATTGGTTACAAAATATTCAAGATGGTTGTGATAATCATGTTGGTTAGAATGTAATCAAGATGGTTGTGATAATCATGTTGGTTACAGTATAATCAAGATGGTTGTGATAATCAAATTGGTTACAAAACATTCAAGATGGTTGTGATAATCATGTTGGTTAGAATGTAATCAAGATGGTTATGATGATAAAGTTGGTTAAAGCATAATCAGGACAGTTGTGATAATCATGATGGTTACAATATGATCAAGATGGTTGTGATAATCCAGTTGGTTACAATGTAATCAAAGACAGTTGTGATATCATGTTAGTTAGAATATAATTCATAATGCTATACAAATCCAGTTGGTTACAGTATAATAAATAAGTTTATAATAATCATGTTGGCAGAATCCGGCAAAATATTAAACTCTGATAATAAAAGTCAAAGCTATCTGAATTTAAAAAAAACATACCTTCAGGCTATATTTCATAAAACAACATGGTCTTACCTGCAAATGAAAACAAAGAAATTATTATTATATTAATAAACTTGTAACATAAAGAACATTAAAATCAAACAAAATATCAAATTATCTTCTGTTCATAACCTTTAAAATATAATACAGTCTTTTTATGTTTAACTTACCTGCAAATCAAAACAAAGAAATTATTATTATATTAATAAACTTGTAACATAAAGAACATTAAAACCAAACAAAATATCAAATTATCTTCTGTTCATAACCTTTAAAATATAATACAGTCTTTTTAGGTTTAACTTTTTACTTCCGACAGTTTAATCAGTTGATGTTATCACTTATGTAGGAAATTCTGTTCTGAGAAACAGTTCTCTATTCATTGTTAGTGTGTACAATCACCCATCCCCAACCCCAAATAAAATCTGATCACACATTAAAGAGAGATGTTATGAGTTAAAGGAAAAACAAGTATATATTAGATTATACAGAGGTACATAGTGTCCTATACTTACTTACTAATAATTGAATTAGACTACTCATTATATAGAGTGTCCAAAACTAATAGGAAAAATGTAATAATTGAATTAGACTACTCATTATACAGTGTCCTACACATAAAGGAAAAAATGTAATAATTGAATTAGATTGCCCATTATATAGTGTCCTATACTAACAGGAAGACTTATAACTTGATTAGACTGTCCATTGTACACAACATCATATACTAAAAGGAAAAAAATTAAATAATTGAATTAGATTGCCCATTATATAGTGTCCTATACTAACAGGAAGACTTATAACTTGATTAGACTGTCCACTGTACACAATATCATATACTCAAAGGAAAAAAATGTAATAACTGAATTAGACTGTCCATTACATAGTGTCCTGTATTAACAGGAAAAATGTAATAACT